>JAVQJG010222453.1:0-14950 GCA_036024015.1 Craterocephalus amniculus
CTGCTACAACGTGGAACGGTTGAAAAGCTTTTTATATCCCACACATCACAGCCTAGTTACAATCAATAGCATTTATGTCTGCTCGAATCACAAGGTTTGCGGTGAACATGGGCACCGTCCGTGCGCATGTGTCGCTGCGCACACGCACACACAATCACATATGAGCGTGCACGTCTCCGCCACCCACACACACGTTTGATCTCATCCATCTATTCCGTAACATAATTAGAATCAGCAGCTCTAAGATGACTCACACTGCTCGAGACAGAGACTATACTTGGCTTTGATCGGAGGGTGGGGGTCTCCACTCCGCTAAGAAACTGGCAGGCTCGCCCCAAAACAGAACAGATTTGAGGTGTCAAAGAAAATCAGCTCAAAGTAAATTCAATTTCACTACAGACAGTGTTCTGAGTATACGGCAATCTTTTCAGTCCATATAGATGTGTCGACATCAAATTCGGAGAGGAGAGGAGGAGAGGAAAGGAGGAGAGGAGAGGAGGGGAGTAATAGGATGAATAGAGGAGATGAGTGGGTGAGAAGACCTGGGGAGGAGAACTGAGGGACTGAAGAAGAAGTAAAGAGAAAATGAGGAGATGGTGCGATAAAAGGGATAAGGACTCGAGAAGAACACATGGAGAGGAGAGAAGAGGTTTAGAAATGTGTGCGTTCAAACGCTCACGCGACTGCCTGAGAGATAGGATTTGTGAGTATATAAGTTAGTTTATTGATTGTTAACAGGTCCGTTCTCTCTCTGTTGCCACAAGATAAGGCACAGAAGTGTTTTTCCTCCTCCAACTCGCTCGCAAAGTCACGCACACACGCAGACACACGCGCACCTATCCCTTATGTTTTAAAGTGTAATGATTGATTGCTGAGCAGCAGGTTTGACATTGAGCCCAAAGAACGCGCGGCGGTAGGTCCTGCCATCTCTGATAGCACTGTAATATCTCTGTCTTTGTACATGCTTTACTCCCGGTGTGGGCCTTTGTGTTTGTGTTTGTGCATGTGTGTTCATCCCACCAGGTGTGTATAGAAAAGGAGCTTAGAGGCCGATGTGCTTGCTGTGCCAATAAATCAGCCTACTAAAATATTAACATGTTGGTGTATGAGGCTATGTATGAGCAGGGAGGGGGGCACATGAGAGCAGCTGATGTGGCTGTGGGAGAGTTACGCTGACGTCACATCGTAAAATACTACATTAAATTTTATGTCTCATGTTAGGTTACATTTGGGTAGAAAGTTGTTTCTGTAACATAATGAGCACGCTTTTTCTTTTTCACCCTAACAGTGGATGTCTTCCTGTCTCACCCTGTCTTTTTTTCTCTGCTTCACCAGGCCTCAGAATGGCTCTATGATCCTCTACAATCGTAAAAAGGTGAAGTACAGGAAAGATGGCTACTGCTGGAAGAAGAGGAAAGACGGGAAGACCACCAGAGAGGATCATATGAAGCTGAAAGTCCAGGGAGTAGAGGTGAGAGGCCGCAGTGGAAAAAACAAAGGGATGATTGTGAGTTCGGTTTCACTCCCGGTCTTGTCCTTAACTTACTCTCCTTGACTTTGAGGAGGCACATATGTGCAGCACAGCTGACCACAGAAACGGACGAGCCTCCGAAGCTACAGGCCAATTTGTGGCCTGAAAGCGGAGTGGTGCCCCTCTTTCTTTTCCTTCCTCCCCGCTCCCGTCCCTGTCTTCCTTTCTCTCTCTTTCTGAAGGATAAGAGTGTGTTTGGCCCGAGGCCAGGAATGATGTCAATGCCTCCTTCAGCAGTACAGAGAGGGGTATCGATCCAGTCTCAAGGCAGTGTCTGTGCGTGTGTGTGAGTGTGCGCGTTTGAGTCACATCAGCCAGCTCAGAAATTGATTATTCAGCAGGAATATACCAGGAGGTGAGAGAAGTGAGCATGCATGTGTCAGAAACAGAAAGAATTAGGTGGAGAGGAGAGCAAAGGATATACTGTGAGGAAGGACATGGATGTTTACAGGGGGCTCTGTTCTTTTGAATTAAAGGCAAGCAAGAGGAGACATAATTGAGATCAAGTATTTCTCTATTATTTACAATCTCTCTCTCCGTCTCAGACTTACATCTCCTGCATTTTTGGGCGCTGCAGTTGTATACATACTCCAGCAAACATGCACACAAAGGAGAGTGTTTATTTCCTGCTACTTGGTCAGTAATTGTTTGTGTCACCTCTTCCCCAGGATCCCTCAAGCAAGCAAGTAAGCAGTGTGTATAGCACGGGATGGGAATGAGAGAATGAGCAAAGCAGCAAGATGAGCAGAGGGAGAGAAGGAGGATGGGGAGAGGCAGGAAGCATGAGAGAAAAACATAACCCTGGATGGAGAGCCTCCTCATATCGAATGGAAATATATGGAAATGCACTCTGCCTTTGGCAAAACACACTTTAGATAGAGGGCGGGCTACTTCTGAGAAGAGGGAAAATGGTGACAAAATATAAGTGAGCGTGAGTGTGACTGAAGAAAAAAAAAGCCAGCATGCTTTAAGTGTAAATTACATACTCTCTGATTGCAGAGTATTTACATTTGTGGCAATTTGGTCTTTAAAAACAGCCTCTTCGTGCAGTATGTGTGTGTGAATTTGTGTGGAGTCTGTGCATGGAAGTCCTGATTTCACTGCGTTTGAAAAAGTGATGGCGGTGACCTTGATAGAAGGCTGTCATCACTTCATCCCTCATCTGTCAAACACCTCAACACTCTTTTCATTTAGGCTGGATGTTGAACCTTGATCCAGACTACTAAGGATTTTCCAAACTCTTTCAAAACATGAAACATGACTTTTAATGTATGGTTATTCACTTATTCTCTGATTAGACAGACACTTTCACTATTTTATTCTTATTTAAAGAACTGAAAAATCGAATGGATTTGGCACTTGTTCAGAAACGTTGGTATCAGACTTGCATGAGTATCGAATATTTCATACACAGCTCAATATTTCATACCATATTAAATTTTACAGACACTATGAAGTTGTGCAGATCTGTACATCAACCATTCTTATGTTTGGTCTTCTTCCCCTCGCTGTTTTCCACATGTAAAAGCATCTTCTGTCTTCATTATGTCCACATTGACGGGTTGCTTTGACAAATCCTCTTTGTTCAATTTACTGTCACTGATCTGTCTTACAATGTGGTGAATCATACAATTCTGCAACTTTTTGTGAATTCCCACTAGTTTATGCCCTTTTCTGCAGACGCGGTAAATTTCAGTCTCTTTTTGCTGTTATTGTCAACACCAGATTGATGGTATTTTACAAAAGACATTAGGAAAAAAACACATACAGCATGTTTGCAATTTACTTTTAGCACCGCAATCGATACAACCTAAGTGGGTATAACCTAAGTTCTCCTCTCCTGCTCTCTCCTTCACTGTCCTCTCCTCCTCCTCTCCTTTTGCAATTTTTGTCTTGCTTCCTCCCTTTTTCTTTTCTCGTTAACCGCTGCAATCTCCTCTCCTCTACTGTCCTCTCCTTTCCTCTCTCCAGTGTCTGTATGGCTGCTACGTCCACTCCTCCATCATCCCCACCTTCCATCGTAGATGCTATTGGCTGCTGCAGGTAAGCCCTTCACCCTTTCCCACCTTGCCTTTTCTCACACATTCAAACACAAACAAAACTGGATTTGCGACTAAAATAATCAGAATCTGGTGGTTACCACAGAGCTCTGTGGCTTTGTCATTATGGGGTGTTTATTTCCTGTCGTACATTTTATGACACTATTTTCAGCCATGTTTTATCTTACATTCTTCCCAAAATGGGACGGCTAGAATTTATACAGCTTATTAGTTTCACACAAAGTTTCACCTGTAAGATTTTGAAAACAAAATGTGAAGTTAAACCATAAATGAGCAATAAAAACTCCTCCTCTTCTAAATTAATGAGGCGAACTCAGGCTGCTGAAAATACTATCACAAGACAGTGTGGATAATAAAACTTTATGTTGTTTAGCTGATTGGCGTGTCCTTCCTACACATATAGACTGCTGTGAGATATGCAAGACATCAAGCCTCTTACAACGCAACACCGTGCAGGATAGTTAAGATATCTTTTTTTTTCACCATGAGTTGACAGTAACATTGTAAAAACAATGTGTTTCTAACCCTGACTCTCAATACTTGCATCAAGGACTCAGTTGCTCCTCTTTATGTGGCCCTTTCAAAGAGAATACCCTGGAGCTACGAATAGCACACAGCATGCTCGCGCAAACACACACATATGCAGAGGTGTCTCTTGTGTATAAAAAGTGTGTTGCTTTTCATAAAGATGTTGGATTCCCTCTGCTGCTCATGTGAGAAACAACAGTTGTGTGTAGCAGCTGCGTGCACGCTCTCGCACACCCACGCACACACTAACAGAGGTCTCTTCCTCTATTGGTCTTGAGGAAACGGCCACCAGGACCTCGTCATCTTCTGATGACATGTTGCATGATGGATCTGGAACATGTCTGCATATATTTATACCGCCTTTCATCATCCTGCTGTGATTTTCCATGAAAATATTTGACATCCTTGTGCATTTCAAATGAGTACATGCATACACATACATGTAGATTGCAGGAGTAGTCACGAGGATTTTTTCATAATTTGTCACGCAAAATTTACAAGGAAATGTCAGCCATCTCTGTAAATTGAAATCTCACGCCTTTACCCCGAAATATATGCATGTTTTTTTTTTTTTCAGCATGGCCTACGAGGTAGTCTTGCAGTCTGAAATTGTAAGGGGGGAAATTTGACTTGGTTTATCTGTAATGTAGCATTTTCTGCTCTTTGCTCAGATATCAAAACACATCAGTGGATATGATCATAAATCAGTCCATGAAAGCTGTTGCATTGCACAGAGTGGTGATGTAGCAGCCCACTGTGCTGCCCTCCTTTGGAGAGAAAAGTGTTCCACCTCAGCAGGTTCACCCTCTAACCTGAGTCTGTCTACTGAATCTTTCATCAAGACCAGGCTCTATCTCTCTTTCCTTTTCTCTCTTGCTTTTTTTTTCTCTCTCTCACACATACACATGCACACAAACGCACTTGTTGAATCATTCATGGGCTAGAAATTCCATAGGTCTGCTGGTGACCTACAGGATAGTGAGAACTTAATTCCCTCTGTTTCTCTCATTCTTTCTTCATATATATCCTATATCACACACACACACGTACACACAAACACACATGTCGACACTGCAGCTGTGGAGAGAGTGATGAGTGTGCTCCAGCTGTTAAATCTTTTATGGGCAGGTGAGAGAATCTTATCTGACACGCTAAGTCTGACCTCCTCCCTGTCCTCCACTTTCTTTTTGTCTTTCCTTTTCTATTCCTCCTCCCCTGTTTCCTTTGTAAATTTTCCTCTCTCCTTCACGTGGTTAAAGCAAATATATCGTGTTGTCATGTTTATGTTTGCTCCACCTTGTGTTGCAGAACCCAGACATTGTGCTCGTGCACTACCTGAATGTGCCTGCAGTGGACGACAGCGGGAAGCCATGCGGTCCTGTCCTCTGTTCCATCAACACAGATAGGAAGGAGTGGGCCAAGTGGAGCAAGGAGGAGCTTATTGGACAGCTCAAACCTATGTGTGAGTTACCTCTACTTGAATACTTTTCTACCCTCCTACTCCAAAGCTCTCATGTTTCAGCTTTCACACTTTTCCCACTCCTGGGAAATATGAGTCACCTGGGGGCCAGTAACATAACGAGTCAGCTCTTTGCTAAGTGGTCAGAGAGGATCCTGTCCATCACAATTCATCTTAATCTTCCATTAGTTGTCTTTTTTGAGTATGTGTGTGTAGATTTTTGTTGTGCAGTTTTCAGCTGCTTGGGACTACTCAGTATTTCACATACGTGTTTTCATTTGGAAATAATATATGAAACCCTAATTTAGGAACAAAAAGGAGACAGCAAGCTATATTTTTATATATTAACAATGTCTTCAAATACCTGCCACAGTGAAGCAGATTACTTTACAGACTATTGGATCTAAATAAAAGACATTATCAGCCTCAGGTATGTAATAAATGTAATCTTTTCTCCCTTTATAACATATATTTGACATCAAAGATACATCAAATTGTTGAGAAAGGCTTCATCTGAACAAACTCTTGTCAGCCCAAATGCAGCGGCATAACTGACTTAAAGGTACAGAGTGGAATAATTACTGACATCTAGTGGTTTAAATTGGCACAGAAGTTCCTTCCAATTCCATACACAGTTATCAATGGAAGGTAAATATTAGTGGCCAAAATTATTCTTTCTCTCATAACTGTATAATAATCTGGATCGAGTGGATAAAGTGGCTTCAGGTGCAGTGATGACTGCAGTACAGGTAATAACATTTGGTGTCTTTCAAGCCATTACATACTCCAGACGACGCTCTAGCACCTCTCAAACAAAGCTAGTACTACAGTTTTAAAGCTCAAAGAGTTCTCCCTTGACACTTCGAGAGTTGTTTGCCCTTTCAGAGACACTGTTGTGAAAATGGCCATCAGCTAAATGGACCCACAGCAACTAGATATAAGTGGCTCATTCTAAGAGAGTAAAACATAACAGTTGTATAAGTAAAGTGATTAGATACCAATGGAGAAACACTTTTCAATGATATATTACATATATTTTTCAATGACCTTTATTTTGTTACATGCTGTATCTTTACATTGAATTCATGCCTTCACTTTGGTTGAGAATATATCTGTCATGCAGTAGTGGAATGCATTCACATTTAACTAATTTGCTTGAGTATAACTTTGTACTTAAATTTCTTTTTATTATCACTTTGACTTCAATATTACCCTTAACTTTACACATCTGATGGCTTCCGTTACTTGCTTTAGAAAATTCTATATTTCATTCAAAATCTAAACTCATAAAATATCACGCTTCGTCATTAATTAAACCAGCCGACTGTTTAAACAAGTAAACTAAAACCATTAGTCAATTAAATTAATCAATTGGCTGACTGACAGAAAATTAATTGGCAACTATTTTGTTAATCATTTAAGCAATTCATCATGTACAAACATTTTATGATTCCGCTTCACAGATGTTAAGATTTGCTGCTGTTGCCTACATCAGATTTGAAAAGTTTTAGGTATGGACTAATAGTTCGACAAAATTGGCTCTGGATGACTGGGACAGTCTTCTTCACTATTTTCAGCAATTTTACCAACCCCCCCCAAAAAATCAATTGTTTCAGTGGAGAACAGATTAATAAGCAGGTTGTTCCTTAGTGAGAATCAAATTTAGCTCATCCTTGTTCAATATCAAAAGACTGCCTTTTAGATTTTTACATAATTAATTAAAGTTTACTGATATGATACAGGGATTTCATTATGGCGTGGTAGTTAGCTCTGTTGCCTCACAGCAAGGTTTCTGTGGGGAGTTTGCTTGTTGTCCTTGTGCTAGTTTGAGTTTTCTCCATTTACACCAGCTTCTTCCTACCATTCAAAAACAAGCATGTTTTATGGGATTAATTGGACATTTTAAATTGACCTTTGGAGTAATTAATGTTTGTGTTGGCCCTATTATGGACTGAAGACCTGTGCATGGTGTACTCTCTCTCTCATCCAGCGGCCACTGGGATAGGAACCACCCCCCCTTGTGATCCTGGATGGATGGATGAATCATATATACATGATATAGCAGTCAGATTGAACAATATTGTGAATTAATTTCTTTTAAAGACATTTTCTCCAAATCTATTGAGACATCTGCCCTTATAATATTGTACAATGATTTTTACATCTTATAAAAAATATTTTATTCAATGGAAAACACAGGAAACATGTCAGATTTTGAAAGAATTGTGAAAGTATTATATTGTAAAGTGAAACTATTTCCTTTAAAAGTATAAGTTCATCTGAAAATTTCATGGCAGCACCATAGGGCCACAGTTCGTAAACATCTGGTAAAGGAGGAAAATAGTTTTTGGCCCATTGGGAGAGGAATGTTATCACATTCTATCTGACATACACGTCTCGCTGCTCAAGCAGGATTTTTTTGCAATATTTTATGTTTCGTGAATCATTAAATGTCTTCAGTTTGAGAAAGTTCTGAACCATAGCTTGTCCAGCCCACCACATGGACTTCATTATAATGAATATAGTATGTGATTAAGCTTTGTTTTGCTAAAATATGCAAGACCCTCTGTAAAATATGTATAATTTGGGAAAGAGTACATGATGTTCTCGAACCTGTTTAGACTCTTCAGCATCTATGGCACCTTTCCAGATGTACAAGCTGCCAATTAGTGCACTTCCATGCCATTACAGATGTAATCCTTTGAACTGAGCACTTTTCACAAGTCAGATTTTCCCTCTACTCTAGTTTGGAGAATATGATTTCCTTCTAAATTTAGATTTCACTTTGTCTGGCCACAAAACAATTTCATAGTTTGCCTTAGTCCACCTTAAAATTAACTTTTGTCCAAAGAAGACAGAAGTGGTTTTAGATCATGTTCAACTACAGCTCCCTCTTTGCCTGATAGAACTTTAACCTGCATTTGTGGATGGTACACGAATTGTTTCCGCCGACAGTGATTTCTGGAAATGTTCCAGAGCCAGTGCAATTTTAATGCAGCACCACCTGACGACCTGAAGGTAATGGCCATCCCAGCAGATTTTAACCATTTTCCATGCGGATGATGTCTGCATAGTCTCTGAATATTTTGATGATATTATGTACCATAGATGATGGAATATTTTAAGTGTTCACTATTCATGATTAAACAACATTATTCTGAAAGTGCTCCACAGTTTATAGATATTTTAAGCAGACTGTTGAACCCTTACTTGTCTTTACATCTGGGAGATTCTGCCTCTCTGTAGTGCTGTATCTGCACCCAGTCAGTTATTGACCTGTTCTTGATTAACCTAATTAGTTGAGACATCTTCTTCCAGTAGTTCCTTATGAGAAACACTTACCTTTCCATCGCTTTGTTGCCCCTATCACAGCTTTTTCTAAACTCATGATGAGTTAATGTCATTCATGGAATGGTAAAGTGTTTCACTGTCGACATCTCATAAGGTTCCTGTGCAATTTATGTGAATAAACTGCTTCATGAGATATGAAAATCCCTTTAGTTACATTTTGTACTCATTCAAATTTGTGTTGAACATTAAATGCATTGCTGCTTGTTAAAGATAACGTTGTAGAATGTACAGAGCCAGGAAAAATCTGTCTTTTTTCTAAAAATATCCGGTCTATGCAACAATGTGTTCAATGACGTGGAAAAATAATTAACTAATAGGCTCATTGCCATTGATTATGATTAATAAAAATTATTGGTTGGCAAAATACATTTAAAGACTGAATTATTTTAAATAGCCACTATATGGTGTCCTACATGCATCCAAATCTGCCAGTGTCTCATCATGTATATTTGTTTTGATGGTTCCGACAGTCAGCACCATGCTGCCACCTAGAGGCCGACACAAATTCCAACCATGAAAAGGAAAAACAGGAAAAAAGACAGAGGTGCATGAAGTATCCAGCATATATTATTCATGAATCAGAATCACTGAGTAGATGACTCCATAACACACTGATACACACACGCACACACCACACACTCATGTAATCTCGGCCATCTTCTGTTGATGGCCAAAAGGCTAAATAAGGACTCCTACCTAAAATTAAGTGGCCTGTTGACTAATGTACTGCTTGATTTCTCACTTCTTCTCCTCCACACATGCTCATCTCTTCACATACTTCTCTTTTTTTAACAATTGTCCTTGGATCACGGATTTGATCAGTCTTTTGTGACTGGGAGGAGATGCATGTGTATATTTTCACAGAAAATAAATCAATTAAATGTACAAATGTGAATAAAAATATTGAGTTAAAAATACTTTAAGATATAAGAAATCAGCCCTGCAAAACAAACACACTCTGCGATTGCTAAGTGTGCGTTCAAACTTTTCAAATGCTGTGTGGCAGCTGAATCTCATGAACTCATTTTGGTGCAGCTTGTGAACACTGGAGGGTGCTATTCCATGCTTTCAAATGTATGTGAAGTAATACTATAATACTGGGAAAATTAACCTGAGAAAATGAAAGGGCATGGAAGTGCAGCCGGTCTGCATTAACCTACGTGCCGCTTTCTTTGTTTTGGTGTCTTTTCCATCAGGCGCTGGAAGCAGCCTGCATCAGAAATGTTCCAGCGTCAAGCAGCGCATCATCTCATCCAAGCAGGAGTCGGGTGCAGCAGCAGGAGGGGGAACGACAGTCGGCACCAGCGTAGCAGTGGGCCAGAGAGCCGAGGAAGCAGATGGCACAGAAGTTCAGAACAGCGATGTGTCAGAGGGCCAGACAGAGCCGGGTCCCGGCGGGGGGAGGAGCAGAGGAGGGGGAGGAGAGAGGAGGAATGGCCGAATAACCAAACCCTCCTTACTCCCGCAAAGCAGCATGGAGGTGTCTTCCTCTACCTCCACCAATCAGGTGGAGGTGCCTGACACCACCCAGAGCTCCCCACTGTCGATTACCAGCGACATGGCTGACAGCCCTGCTCTTGCCATTGGGGCCGGCCTATCACAGAGCACTGCTGTGTTCATGTCTGAGGTCACCACACTGACTGGGGACTCGGTTTACTCCACCGGCCACACCCACCTGCTGGCATCCACCCATGAGAGTACCACCACTGGCATTCTGTTAGCTGTGGCCCCTGACAACCAGCGGTTTGCATCGTTTTCCGGAGGGGTAGGCTTAGGGGAGGGAGGAGAGTTGGTTCTGTCCAGCTCTTTGGACTCTGGCGGAGGAGTCAGTCTTCCTGAAACCACAATGACCTTTGACCCTGATTGCTTCCTTAACAATCCCAAGCAGGGCCAGACGTACGGAGGAGGCGGAGGGAAGACAGAGGGATGTAACGGGGATGACAGCGGCCTCCACTGTTCCTCTAATGGCTTTGTCTATAACCCAGCGCTTGTCAACAACATCAAGACAGAAGCTACGCCGCTGGAGCAGCCGCTAGCCACCCAGAGCAGCTACGTGGGAGAAGGAACTGGACTCAGCCCCAGCACCACCCTGGAGCAGATGGACTTCAGTGCAGTCATGTCATCATCCTGTGTCCCCAGTCTGACCCAGCCTTCACACCACTCTTCCCCGAGTCTCTTCCTCCAGGCCTCCCCTCAAACGAGCCAGCCCTCGCAGCTGCAGACCAACGGTGCGAAACCCGCACAGGAATCTGGTGAGGCCTACATCGGCCTGCCCCCGGTGCCAACAGACTCTCCAGTCACCAACGGAGACCCGCATTCG
This sequence comes from Craterocephalus amniculus, assembly GCA_036024015.1. Classification (NCBI taxonomy): domain Eukaryota; kingdom Metazoa; phylum Chordata; class Actinopteri; order Atheriniformes; family Atherinidae; genus Craterocephalus; species Craterocephalus amniculus. The sequence goes on from JAVQJG010222453.1 coordinate 11,250, forward strand.
CACCTCCACCAAGCCGCCGCAGACAAACAGGTCATGTGTGTAAGCAACGGGCAGGCGGCGGCGGTGGGCTCGTTTCCCCTGGCAGCGCCGGATGCTTCTGTGGACCAGCCTGGAAACAGGGGGCATCAGGAAGTTGGAGCCTTAGACAAGCCGACGGAAAATGGCAGAGAGTTACTGCTCAAAGGCGGGGATCCTCGTGAGACCTATGCTAGCGTCGAGACCGAACATTACCTCCAGCCCGCAGATGACACTGGAGGGGGAGAAGAAGGGGTAAGGGGTGGTGGTGGGGGAGGAGGAGGACGGGAAAATGAAATTCTGTGCAACGGTGTGAGCTTGTCTGGGGGCAGCAGCTCCGTGGGAGCCAGTCCTCAGTCTATAGCTGCAGGTGCGAACATGGAGGGGGCGCTTTATGACTCCCCGCTCCCTCAGCAGGGCGGAGGGGTGTCAGCTGCCACGGCCGGGACAGGAGCAGCTATCAGTCTGGAGGGATTTGAGGCTTCATTTGGAAGCCAGTTCTCTGATCTTATCAATGATTTCATCTCAGTCGAGGGGTCTGGGGGCGGGGTGGCGGCAGCGGTCTCCGGGGTGCTGATGCCCCAGGATGGAGCAGCTGGAGAGGAGCAGGGTACAGGGGCCGGCCACCTGCAAGGCTCTGAGGTGGAGCAGGGAGCTCTGGGACTGCTGCAGGAGACCGGGAGGCTGTTTGGTGTGACGGACTACTCCCCAGAGTGGTCTTATCCAGAGGTTAGTAAACCCAACTTGTTATCATTATTTATTCATTACTGTTCCCCACAGTAAAATTAGTCCTCGCACCACATGATTGATGGCAGCTCGTACTGATGTTAACTGAAATCCCACTTAGCACAGTTTGATCTGACAGCTTGGTTACAGTATGTGGCCATTAAGGACCCCAAATATTTCAAACTCACCTGATTGGGTTTTAATGAAATTTCAATATTTTTCAGATTCCCCTGGGCGGCCCCATTAATTTACCCGTGTACCACTTTCAATAGCTCAGCGAGCAGCTCTGTCACTGAATTATGGTGAAACACAGGAGAACGTTGCATCTTACACCGTCATTTCAAAAGACACGGTCACCTAGCGGTTATGTTAATTATTTTTTGTGATGTTACAACTAGAATGATTAGTATTACATCATTTTCAGTTTTAAACAACAACTGGAAAAGGCCTATTTTTGTGAAATGACATAAACTAATTGGAAGCACTTCCACATCTTTACCCACTCACTGTTGTGTCCTAATACTGTAGCTACATGACATCTTTGGTCGAATAAGACAATACTTTCATTGAGCATTGCAAAATTTTTGGCTTTGCTGGAACAAACTTAAGTGACAGCAAATTCTGATGTCTTATTTCTGTTTGACTGTAAGGAGACACACAGCCTCTAGGGGTTGCTGATGCCCTTGTGGAGTAAAAAAATTGTCATCTTTGTAATAAAAGAAAAACAAAATACTGCCAAGTTAACAAGGCAGCATATTATGCTAATCAGCTGAGATTTGTTTACAGATAACTTATATATTGGACAAGGTGTTCATGATGGATGTTTGGTTACAGATGGAGTTTTGAAAGATTAATTAATCAATTTTCAATTAATTCTGTTTAACTGTATATTGAATGCAATTAAACACGTTCAACGTGTTCAAATAAATAGATTTATGAATAAAACGGCATATTCACATGCCAATATATACCATAAACCCTTGAAGGTAACATTATTTTACTTGTTATAGCAGGATATTGAAGTGTGACAGCAAAATTTAGTCTCATTCTAGGACTCTTTCCTTTCTTTGCTAGCTGTTACTGGCTAATAGACTAAGGTTTTTATTTTTATTCTGCAGGGTGGAGTGAAGGTGTTGATTACAGGTCCGTGGCTGGAGTCAAGCAGTGAGTACAGCTGTCTTTTCGACCACATCAGTGTCCCCGCTGCCCTTATCCAGCCTGGGGTGCTGCGCTGCTACTGCCCAGGTATTACAACCATATAAGACTCTCAATCCTCACAACTCATAGATTAAAACCTCATCCCAATCATCAGTTCCTTCAATAAGATGTTTTACAGAAAAGGTTTTCTTTAAAAGGAAAAGAAAATTGTAAATTGTTATGTGAAGATGCTGTTCCTTTCATGAGACAATACAAGGATTGCAAAAAAGATTGTGAGAAGGGACAATGTGCACCAGGTACACAATGCACTTACTTCTAATTTATATATTCAAAGATAACAGTGTAAGGATAGCAAGGGATAAATGAGTCCTATCCTGATTGATCTGAAGAAAACTGCAAGGCAGCTCTAGATATTCATGGTATATTATTTGGTCGAATCATTTTCTAAAGTTATTTTTTTGTTATCTACCTTTGAGAAAATAATGCTGCACATCCTGTTTTCCACCAGTTTACCGTCTGATACCTGTCTTTTACAGCCCATGACACAGGACTGGTGATGCTACAGGTGGCCATGGGTGGTGAGGTCATCTCCTCCTCTGTGGTGTTTGAATATAAGGCTCGTGACCTTCCTGCCCTGCCGTCTTCTCAGCATGACTGGTTGTCCCTGGATGGTAAGAGCAGTTATTTGTGTGTTGAGCTGATAAAAATGTTTGCCAACAGTTGTCAATGTGTGTATTAAAGAACTGAACTTCTCGTCTTTCATCTGTATGTTGTAAGTTGTATCTCAGCTTCATATTTGAATTGAAACCTCCATCACTTTTCATTCAGTTGTGATAGTAGTCTTAGGTTTGTCTTCCTGCTTTTGCAGCATCTACATACAGCTGCATGCAGATGCACTAATGGGTGAACAACCTTATGTGTGTGTTGTATTGTATTGTATGTTGTGTGTATGTTATATCACAGTGTGCACATGCTTCATTAGTCTCACGGGCGTCTTAAGGATTTTTTAAATATAATATATAGATGTAAACACTACTGATGCAATTGATATCTAAAAAGGCTTTAATGTGAGTCATTCCTCAGTAAGTAACTTACACTAAAACCAAAACTAAAGTTGGTTGTAATTTCTTCATTGTAAATCTGACAGAACCTGTTGCTGTGTATTAAAAGCTGAGTTTTTGTTGAATTTGGATTCTTCTGTCATGTTGATGGCTTCAGTCCTAAAATGTGCTCTTCTTTTTTTGCAAGCCACTTTTTAAAATATGTTTCCACATGTTCTGCTTGGGCATGGTTCATTAGAGTAGGAACCCTGTCATAACTGGTCTGATGCATGTTGATGAAGAAGTGTGAGGATAGTCAATATCAATTATTTATAATTTACTTAAACAATGAATTTGTATTTGTATAATGGAGGAAAAAAGAATATTAGCATTGGGTTGAGTCTATTAAACTCACTAAAACATAATAAGCAGTTGAAGGATAATTAGATGTAATGTCAAGCTTCTCGGTGGGGCTAGCTGCAAATATCTGCTCCTCTCTGAGGTCAGCTTTTGTGTGTAAATATATCTCCTGATGCAGTTGCAGCTTAGAAACGCATGGGTCTCGCTGGCAAGGCTTGTCCTAGGTTACTCTCTGTTCGCCCCCGTCTCTGTGTTGCGCAATGCGGCAATGCGGCGCTCAGTCACAGCAGGCTTGCTGCTTACTGGAATGAGGGGCAAGGACATGAATGCACAATCTCGTTCCATGTGACATTCAAAATGTTGGACACCACTAACAGCGTGATGCACACATACACATAAATT
>JAVQJG010222490.1:0-20467 GCA_036024015.1 Craterocephalus amniculus
ACAACAGAGATGGGGAGTGACATCCAAGCCCTGAAGAGACAGTGTGCTGACTGTACTGTGGACTGGGGAGGGGGAGGGGGGGGGGTATGGCTGTCAAAGGCTCCATTGTCTGACAGGCCTGCGTGGTTTCACGTGCAGCGCATGATTCTCACTGCGGGTCTGAACTATAGCCCAGTCCGATCTAAACTGTCCAGGAGGATGTAGCGGAGGCCTCCCCGGGCAGGTTAAAGTGTAACTGTGTCCGTGTTTTCTCAGGGAAAGTATGTTTATCTAGAGGACCAACATGGAGGCCCTTTTGTTTAACTAAGTAGCAAGGCTCACCCTTAAAGTAAAGCTCTCTGAAACGCACAGGAACCAGGTGGCCTTTCTGTGTTCCATTTACTGCTCGTTAGGAACAATCTGCATGACTATATGTTTGCTTACATGTGATCAGGCGGGGGGGAGTACATGAACAATTACATTTCAAACAAATGAATAAAATGTACAGAGAAACATAAAGGTCAGATTTACATCCAGACCAGGACAGACACTCCTCCAAGTCCAATTCAGAGGCACCTATCTCCTATGAAGAGTGAAACAGCTGCAGCCCATTAAATGCAAACAGTACGGCCGTGTTAGAGGGCTATACCTGCACTGTTCAACCTGCGGCTTTTTCTCTCATTTTGACTCATACTTATGGCACTTAAAACCAACTAACCAGATACACAGGTGAATGTTTTTGTTTTTGTTTTTTTACATAATTTTCAGAAAATTCAAAAAAAAAAATGATCATATGGTAGGTTATCCAGTCACTTGGCAGTGATCCAAACAATAGGAATAATACATCTTGGGGAAAAAAGACAAAAAACAAAACTGGAAGCAGTGTAGGAAGGTAGCAGCTGTGCTATGTGATTGTCAGCGTGGTTATGTGCTTTTCTTGACGATGCTGATGTTCAGGAAGACAGCGCATACCATGGTCTAACATGTTGTATGAATTGCAAATCACCTCCAAGCAGAATATGCAGCAGGGATGGATGAGTTTGCAAATATTAATCTATGACAGGACACATTAAAAACATGGCATAAAAACTGAGCACATGGATTAAAAAGACAATTGGCTGTGCTATACAAAACTACTCACTTCATTCTCTACTGCATACTAGTGGGAAGCAGGATAACCTGCTAGTAAGCCAGACTAAGCATGCTTTGTGCACATCCTCACAGTGGAAGCCAAGAAAGCTAATTAGAGAAATTAAGCCCACGCACCAGCCAAAAACTTTTGCTCTGACACTGCAAGGCCGGAGAGGATACAGAGGTATAGAAAAATATATGTAGGAAAGATTAACAGGTCAACAGGAAAAGTGAAAAGATTATTAATGCCATAATCCAAATATCCAAGCTCCAAATGTCAGGATAGTGGGATATTTTTGTGGTATTTCGGTAAAAATAAGAATGTCATCATAAGAGCTGAGACATATGAAATGTCAAAGGACTCATGACTGATCATCTAACTTTGAAAACTAATATTCAAAGTTTTATTCTGATAACAGAATTCATAAAAAAACGAAAGTGCTTTGGCTGCTTTACAACATACTGTACTGTACTTTTTTTGTTGTTTATTTACTGTTTCCTTACGAGAATGGGCATTGTTGTCAAAAACATGAGTATACTGTTATACTGTAATACGGGAAACAGTTATGGTATTAACCTCATTGTTCTGAATAATAAAAACATATCAATAGAATCATTTTTTAAAAAGACCATGGCATGATTCATGTTAGCTTTAAAAAATGAGTTGCATTTAAAAATATCTAGTAGGTGATTTAGGAAATTCCAAGTATCATAGAAGAAAGTGGATGATAGATAATGGGAAATATTTGCCATGTCCAATGGCATGCTATCTGGTCCTTATGATAAACTGCCCCTTGGAGACTGAAGAACACATCTAAAAATGTCTCTAAAAATTTGAGGACTTTTTGTTCAAATTCAAATTTTTTTACCCTTTTACATTTAGGGACAAATGGGAGATAAAATGCTTTCTGGACATTTGATAAAATAACATAATAGTTAGTTCCATGTAATCCAGCAACTACCATTAGAAATAAATTAAACATATGGACAGGAGAAACAAGGGACATGTGGCTTAGGTAGGGCGGGTCATTCAGTGATGTGAAGGGTGATTCGAAAGGATGCTTTGAATCCCGCCGCTCCCACCTTAGTCACCTGTTGTGTCCTTGGGCAAGACACCTTACCCTCATTGCCTCCAGTGATGGCACCGCTGGTAAAAAACTTAATTGTAAGTCGCTTTGAATAAAAGCGTTAGCTAAATGACAGTAATGTAATGTACTGAAACAGACAGAACTCTGTCTGTAAAACAAAAACATCGGCCCTGGACTAAACGACAAATTACTTCTTATTATTTTATCTACGATTGCCTAATAATGAGAAAACACTATTACAACTTCCCACAATTTCATCTAGTGTCTTGTTTTAATTCATGTACTGGCTTCATTTGAATTTATAATGATTACTTGATTAAACTCATTTTTCCCAACCAAAAGCATTTTTATACTGACTCACTTTTGTCGCATGAGGCAAGCCTTACTCATCCCATTACTACATCCGACTGACCTCAATGCCTTCATGCCCAAATGTCAGAGCTGATCACACAAATAAATGCTGTGTGAAGTCAGAGTGACAGTTGGCTAATTGTTGTAGAAAAATCAAGTAGTCATGTAAGGACTTCCAACGTTTGGCACTTTTTTGTTTTTTTTGTGCTTGAATGCTTGAAACACAATGGGACACAATGTCCTTTTCAGACTCATAGTGTACATACTGAATACTAAATACCTGTGTATACTATAGGTGTAGTTAGACTGCCTACACAAGTTTAGCTGCAACTTGTTCTTTACTCCAAAGTTATAACATCTTTCCCAAACAACATAACTTGAAGATTTGCCACTGTTGATAAAAACAAAAAAATAAAACTTACTTGTCCATTTTTCATGACTGAATAATAAAATATCTCAATTAGTATTCATTAAGACTTCCGTACAGCAATATGAATTTGGTTATCCTATATATTTCAGTTATGTCACATGGCCAAGGAAAGCGCTGCTGCACCATCTCTGCACCTCAGCTGTACACAATCTCTCATGTCCTCCACAGCACTCCTGCATTTTTTTCCTGAGTGGATTAATGTATGATCAGCAGAAGACAAAGCCAAGCCTCATACTGTGAGGCCCTCTGCTTTTCCTGCAGGTTGATCCCACCAGCTGGAGTCCAGAGCAGCACAAAAATGTTAAGCAGGATGCTCTCTTAGCTCCTTTGCACACTGTAGCTCTGTCACGTGTGTTACCTGAGGAGGAACAAGAAGACAACATCTGGATATGTTCTGAGGGCTGTAATTTTAGAAGCTGTCCAACACCCTTAATCCCCTCACAGTATGTTGTTTATTTTGGTAGTGCTCACTGGTCAATAGCCAGGTTTCTTAGAAGCAGCCACCAGGTTTTGAAAGATATGCAGTGAGGCCTCACATGCGGAAAGGTTTCAACTCAACCAAAGAGAAAATGTTAATCTCTCCAGTTAAAGTTTAAGCAAAAGGTATAGTATCTGCCTCAGCAGTGTATATCTGCTTTATTCAAAGTCACAAGCTACATTTTATTTTTTCAAAGAATCGTCTTGCTTGGATTCCAAGAATATCATTAGCACTGAGTACATCATGTTTATGGTTTCCAGTGATGCAAATATGGAACTGCAAAGACAAGTCTTTTCTAGTTTGAATAAATGCGTACTGAAAGCATAAAAAGAGGGCTGTTTTTTTCTCTGAATGAAGACACAGATCAGTAAAGATGTCTGCAAAAATGGATTATGTGAAACAGTACGTGTCTGACGACAGACGGTGCTGGCTGGAAGAAATGGCCAGGCTTGAAAGAGTATGGTTAAAGTCCTGACAAATATAAGCTCAACCCAAGACCGCTAGGATTTGATCCAGCAACATCTTTTGCATTAATATAATAATACAAAAGATATATCGTTTTTAACGCAAATATGAAGAACCATGAGACATGTTTTCACTCAGAAAGTAGTGGGAGTCACACAGGGGAAAAAAGGTGCATCAATGATCATTTTATAATCACATGCTACATCAATGATAAACTTATCAAATTGTGATGAACCTTAAAATGTCCACCCTAGTACAGAATTATATTAACTTAAAATCGCATCATTCCAATCAATATCTAAAGTTTTATGCATTCAGATACGGTTTTCATCATTCTTATCCATATTACAATATAATAAAAAGTCAGCCTTTAAGATCAAATTTAGCCTTAGACTAGGAAAAGTATGATTCAGATAGTCACAGCAATGATGACAACCACATGTGGAAATCTGAACAAGTACTGGGTGGAACATTCATCCAACAACTTGTTGACAAAAGCAGAAAGAGGCCTGACAGGAACTGGCAGAAAAGGAAGGGAAAGAAGATAACAGAGACAGCGAATAAGAAAAAAGACTGGAAGGGGTCAAAGGGGCAGAGTGAGTAGAAAAATGGGGAAGCCGAGAGGTCATATTTTACAGCTGATGCCAAACGTGTGGTCTGACAGGCATACCAGGAATTAGTTTATTAGAGTTCCTTTTACAAGGGGCTGCCCTAAGAAGGAAAAGAAAAACAGGTTTAGAATAGTCATCTCTCCCTGCTTCTTGACAAAAGGTTATGGCTCTGTAAAGTAGCATTATAATTTTCTAAATCACATTATCAGTCCCTATGCAACCATATTCACATCACACATTATCATTATATGCACTAACGCCTTTCTTATTATAATTTGTGCTGCATATTCCAACCCAGTAGATTTGAATGTGCACATCAGTACACTGTTTAAATACTACACTTTCACCAGTAATGTGTTTCTAATATACACTGCCTGGCCAAAATAAAGAAGTCTCCACCTGGATTTAACTAAGCAAATATGTACAAGCCTCCAATTGGATAATTACTGCGTGGGTGATTATCTTTCAGTCTGCAACAACTTATTTAATCCCAACTGATGCAGAAGATTCTCATTTCGGTCGTGGATGTTAGTCTGTTTAAGAAGCGTCAAAACACTGGCATGCACCAAGCAGAGAAAAAATCTAAAGAGTCTGCAAACTATTAAACTGGTCCAAAACAACAGTAGAACTGAGGGCTGTGTTTAATAGTGAAAGTACAAGCATTTCCACATGCACAATTTGAAGCAAACTTAAGGGGATTGGAACTGAACAGCTGTGTAGAAATAAGAAAACCATTAACCAGTGAGGCTAAATGGAAAAAAAAAGCTTAAGTTTGCTCGGAAGCATAAAGACTGGACTCTGGAACAATGGAATAAGGTCATGTGGTCTGATGAGTCCAGATTCAACCTGTTCCAGAGTGAAGGGCGCATATAGGGGTAAGAAGGGAGGCGGATGAAGTGCCGCACCTTCGTACCTAGTGTAAACTGTACAAGCCTGTGGGGGCAGTGCTATGATCTGAGGATGCAGCATTGGTCAGGTTCGGTTCAGGAACATTATGTTGCCAAATAATAATAATAATAATAATAATAATACGTGAAAATGCAAATGTGTGTGTAATCAACTCTAAAGACAGTGTGTACCATTTTATCAAGGTGATGACTTTTTGGGGGTCAAGGCTGTGTATTTAGTTAAAATAAGTCAAATTAAACCTTTTACGTTTTAAGAGATTTTTGTATTTGCATTTCTTACTAATGAAAATCATACTAACATATATAATGTAACTTACATTATATATGTAAGTATGATTTTCATTAGTAAGAAATACAAGAATTGTTATTGCAATTACTTTAATGTACAAAAAAGGGAAAAGTTTTTTTATGTTATATTTTTAATGATACAAAAAAAAAATTATCAGTGTGAAGTCTGCACATTGGTTTAGACCAGTGGTTCCCAACCTATCTCATATATGTTTATTTATATATATTTATTTGAGGACCCCTTTCACACAAACTCTAAATTGTTAAATATATAGCATTACTTTTTTCTTCTCTCTTTTTTTTCAAAGACACATAATCTTTTGTGTGGTGTTTCTCAGCCACTTTTTATTAATCAAATGTTGTGGGAAAAATCAAAGACACAAGGATATACAAGACGCACTCCATTACTATAGATCCACCTGCTCACTAACCTCACTACATGCCTTTACATGGATGAAAACTGATTGGATGCACAAGGCAAGTCCTTAGAGGTGGCTTTTTTATTATTCTTTTCATTTTTGACTGAGGATAAGATGTGTTAAAATGTTAAAAAGCAGATTTTGATGACTCCTATTAATTCACTTTGGGATCTGGTTAAAGGTTTTGTGTTTCCAGGCTTATAAAATGCAAGCTACAAATATCCAAATAATGACAACATACATGGGCTGAACTTTACCTAAAAGTTGCCCTGTGGTAAAGAGCGTGTTTATTTTATTAAGAGATATTTCCCTTATATGTAATCAGCCAAGCAGAGGTTTTCACTGCCACTAATGCCTGTTTAGCTTGCTTAGGGATTACTCTAAACCGTTTAGTGAAATGGTCTGTGATCACTGCTCTGAGACTGTCTTTTCAGCCCAAAGCCGCCTGCCAATTACTGCAGGGAAACAGGTTTTCCATCACACCCTTTCACCTGCTGCCTAAGCTTAACTTTGGCCTTTGATGTAGATTATAGCCCTTTCATTTTCCAAGCAAAACAAATTTGATTTCCTAACTTCCCTGTATACCACCTCACAACCAAGCCCGATTATTTCAGAATACCTCATTTTTGTCTATATTTATAAGATAAAAGCTCTGTTCTATAGTTCAGAGAACCTGCAATGACAGCCAGGTAACTTAACTTAAATAACTCCAAATAAGCTATTTTGTAACTGCTATAGCTCTCTTGCTTTGTGCTTTATAGAATTACAGAACAGAACAGCACTTTGCGTATAAACATCAAGCCTGGTACCAGTAACAAGTCAGCCACTAGCTATGGCTGTATGACCTTCAAGCCTGGCTGTTGTTATTTTCCACAGAGGTCAGCAGCTAAGAATGTGAAGCATGCAGCACCCGAAACATGCCTTTCTCGTCCCAACAACTCTTATCATCTTTTTGTGTGTACATACATTTATGGCCAGTATATCTAAAAGTACTAGTTGTTGGAGAAACTTAAGAAATAAATATGATAGGAGAACTATTTTTAACTATTTTTAACCCACAAATCAAACAAACAAGTTATGCCATTCTATTGCTGATCCTTACAGCCATTAATTTTGTTAAACTATGTAAATGTGAAACTAAGAAATACGGTAAGATGGGATGCAAAACACATCAAATATGAATACTATCAACAAACTTTTATTGTCTATTTTTGGAACTTTGGAACTTTTATTGGACTTTTTGGAAGAGCTGCTGCTGCTCAAATGCTTTACATTATCCTGCTAAACCTATATCAGTACTGTCAAGTTGCAATATACTATAGGCTACCTATTAATCTCAAACTTCTGTTACAGACATCATGTACAGCTGAATGCAACCGAGTAGGCCTAAATCGTGTAGGAAAGAACGTTCACCTCCATTTCTGTTCCCAAGGTTGTACATATTAGCAGAAAAGAAAATCCTCTGGTTGCTTAATGAACAATTCATATTGTCATTTACATTATGACATTATTTAACAAAAACTAAGCTAGAATGCAAAACAAGTATGTGAAAAATAAAAAGAATCTTAAAAAAAGCCTTACGACTTAGCAATTAAAAACATTAACTGAAAACAGGTGCAGCCAATCAAATGCACTTGATTAACTTCATCCGTAAAGTCTGAGCGTCTCTATTAAAGAAGTAGTTTAGGCAGTTGGGTGTTCCTGGAAATCGAGGTTTGGTCAAAGAGGGAAGATATCATCAAAGATCTTAGAAAATTGTTGCAAAACATCAATCTGAGAAGGGTTTTAAGGCCATTGGTAAACTATTTGCATTCCATCCCTCCACAGTGAGAAAGAAGAAGCAGAAATTATTGAAACGTTTGCTAATATTTCCAGGTTAAAAAAATACCTTATGAACTACATCTCAGACTAAGTGTCATTTAGTATACTGAATGTTAAAGTTCAGATCAGTATAATCAGAAAAAAGACAGAGTATCGCTTGTTTGCAAACGTTGCTATAAGAGAAAGTCTTTTCTCCCAAAAAAGGAACAGAAGTGTGTCAGAAAAAAATTAGCATGTTGCATTTGGTGATAGCCAAACACCTTACCAGCAGACAAACCTCACACTAATAGTGCGGTGGTGGAGGGGTAGTGATTGGGGCTTTTTGTAGCCACGGGACCTGGACTCCTCAAAGTCATTAAGTCGACCATAAACTCCTGTATAACAAAGCAACATAGAGTACAATATGAGCTCATCTGTGTGAGATTTAAAACTTGGCCCAAAGTGGAAAATGCAAGAGGACAATGATCCAGGCACAGCAGCAATCTGAGCCCAAGAATCAGAATCAAGGTGATCCAATCATCAGAGCTGTCCATAAACAAATGCCTAAAAAAACCCTCAGTGACCTAAAGAAGCACTGTTCCTTCAGGTCACTGAGTTTTAACTGAGTGGTCCAAAATTCCTCCACAGCGATGTGAGGCACTGATAATAACCTGCAGAAACTATTGCTGCTAGGTGTTTCTACAAGCTACTGACTTACACAGTGTACTTAGTGTTCTTTTAAACAGTTTTTTTTTTATTTTATCATTTTTGGTTAAATAAATACAAGGCTACTTTTTTTTTTTTGCTTTTTTCTTTTAAGTTTAATTCTAAGACCTGAAAAGGACCAGATAGTTAATGTATTCTTTCTTGATAAGTAAAACTATAGAACTGAAACAGGGTATGTTCTTTTTCACATGACTGAACATCATGTCCTTTGGGCTCTCAGTCATAGTCACACATACGTGAATAGCACATAATACAGTGGCAGCTCCAATTACAATTAATGAAAATTGGCATGAAGCGACCAATTACAAAATGCTACGATGCTGATTTTTACTGCAGGAAGCCTTGATATAAACCTTTGAAACAAATGTGTCATGTGCAATAACTTTACGTTCTTACAATGCAAACTATGCCATGTTGAAACCTCTAGAGTCAGATGATCTCCCACAAACACCCCAGGGTCAATAAGCTGCTCATAAAAAGGTATTACAATTGAAATAAAAGGTAAAGGATTTCCATGTTTGTTTTTGCAATTTAAACTGGCAAAAAATAAATAAATAAATAAATCCCACCAGCTCAGAAGTGAAGACTTCAGTGTCTTGTTGCTACCTGTTTGTGGCAATACATGTGTGTATGTGAGAGTGAGTGTGTTTATTTCTGGACATGTGAGATGTCTCAACAAATGATCAAAACAGAAGAAGACATACCCTGAGAGGAGCAGGGCAGCTGGGGCTGCTCAAGAGATGAGCCACAGACCGGCCAACATATCATAACAACAGAACTGTGCACATTCACCAAGAGACAAAAAAAAGCTCACGGAAAGAAATCTTATACAGTACTGCTAAAGTACTGAACAGTTTACCGAAGTCTAATGTAGGGGTGTGACATGTACAGAAATAACTTTTAAATGATCCAAGTAAAAACCAAACAGGCACCAGTAACAGCTGTTTGTTAATAACTTACCCTTTTCCACACAAGTCTGCTTGTTGTCAGTCCTTCATTCCAGCAGGGCAAGTGTGTTCCTCAGATTTCTTACGTCTCAAGATGGAGGCAAAAGCTCTCCAAACACAATTCCTCTGCTCTGAGTTTTTTGTTGTGAGTCTACCAGGTCCAGTTCTGCCTCTCTCCTGCTGACTGCTGCATGAGCTGCTAACATGACAACACTGATAAACATAGCAGAAGGAATGAGAGAAACTGGTGAGAGCTGAAACACAGGTGCACGCAGACTCCCAGAGAATACAGAGAGAAACAGAGAGCTCAGAGGAGCACAGTATGAAACGGCTCCTTTGCCAGTGGTTCCCCTTCTGTGGGACTCCAACCTTACTCCACCTACCCCCTCCTCTCCGCACCAACCCTCCCCTTCTCCCAGAGAGCTCAAAGACATAACAGAGGGACTCAGAAGTTGCTGTTTCTTTTTCCTGTGAAGGGTCTAAAGTGCAACACAGAACTGCTGTCTTTCTGATTTAACTTGCTAAATTTATGTACAACAAACTCGTGGAGTAACAGTGTGAAACGTCCTTTCATCCACGCTATACAGATAGTGTTACAATAGCAGTGATACAATAGCACCCCTTGCTTGACACAATCACCGGCAATGCTGCTATTCCTTGATCTTTGCATCCGCGCAACAACGTAGAAGGAAGAAGAAAGCACTGTTTTGAGTGTTTACTTAGCATTATCAGACGTTAAAGTATCTGAACATGGTTTTATTCTCCTAAATCTTACTTACTCCTTACCATTTAGACCATCAAACACAAAATGTACCATTACAAGGATGCACTAGAAAATTTGTCTGGCATTTTAATGTTGAATATGTTATATTGTCCTGATATATTGACCATTAAGCTCATTATGTTGACATTTTTGTGTAGTTAGAATATTTTAATAAAACAAAGAATCAACAGGAGGACTTGCTATAAAATCAGTGAATGATTCCCTTGGATGATGTTGGCCTCAAACAGATCATGCTAAATCTTGCCTGCATTGTTTCTCAGAACATATAGATATATCAAAGTATAACAAAATTATTTTACAACATCCAAAAATCTGTCATTTCTTTACCACTAATTCTTTCCTTGAAAGTCTCTTTTGAGAGCTAAATTCTCTTAATAATCAGGAGAGATGTTGGCGTCTCTGTCTACGTGCCTGACAAACCAGCATTTCACTGACGGCGGTTTATTCATGTGTCCTTGTACTCTGAAGGCACTTAAGCCTTGATAATATGTAGAGGCCTCACTAACTCGTGACAGCTGTGTCCAACCTTATTATTGGTCAAGACTAGGCCTGCTGTTCAAAGGCTAAAAGTACATCTGTGATTATTGACCCCTTAAAAGGTTTAATGCTTTTACAAGCATATTTCATTGATATTAAAAATCTGTTTTAAATTAATAAAACACTAACATTTAACGAAACAATAAACCAACTGAACATTGCTATGTAAAAGAAATATGTAAAACCTAAATATGAATATTTATGTCATTTTTTTGTTGGCGCTGTGAGCCAATGACACTTTGGAAAAGCACCAAATAACTTTTTTTCCCCATCTTGTCTCTGATTTGTCCATCCCCGGGATTATATCCGGTGTGTTTTACTTACTTAATACAGTATGATGTCATGGCAGCACTGAGGCGATTCAACTGTCTAGTTCAGCCTCACTTGTGTTCATTATGTCAATTACACTGGCATATTCCACTGATAAAGTAATGTCATGCTGGAGATCACGACATTTCCAACTGTGCCTGGTCTGCTCCTTCACATAACGGTTTTCTTGAATTGAATTCTGTAACCTTTTCTCAAAGTAAGAAATTCTGAAAATAAAACTGCTAGATGACTTATTCTCATCGAAATAAGCACCAGAGGGTCTCATCACACCACACAGTGGTCAACTAACTTAAAGGACTCCAAGATATTAATCCCCTTAGTGCCTCCTGGCTGATGTTTTCACCAGCATAGAGTCTGGAAGACTTAAATGGCAACCACTTTAGATACCTCTTATTTACAGACTGCCATAGCTGTTCAACAACGTGTCTGACAGCCCTAAATGGGTCCAACGAGGAGGGCGGAATGTGTTGCCAGAACTTGCCAAGAGAGAAGACACTTCTTTCAGTGACTTAGCAGCCAAACTTGTTTACATGTGAGCTAGACTGAATAAAGTAGAGCCATTTCTACAACTCACATTACTTGCAACAGGTTTGAAATAATTGAATTTACATTTAAACAAGAATGTTCAAGCATGACCATTTAATGTGAGCTATATTGACTATTTCAGCTCAGGTGCAGCTCACATGTGTTGAACACCACTGATAATAATGTCAGTAATTCATTACTTACACTTCATTATTCAATTCTAAAATAATGCAAACAAGTAAAACCATATCTAAATTCTCAAAATTATCTTAATATTTTTATCATTACCAAATCATTAGTTTTCTTTCATTGGCTGAGGAAACGTTTGACGTCTCATTTCTCAAAAAAAGGGGGAAATATTTTTTTAAAGTGCACGGGAAATGTGATTCTAGTTCAAAGTTTAACTCAAAACTCCAATTAGTTTAAAGAGTTGTTTGATTTCAATCATGGCTCCAGATTTACAAATGAATTCAACTATGTGGATTTTCCTTCCTCGGCAGAAACCTTTATGTAGGAAAAAACAATAGATAATTTATTTCATGAGTCATTGAAATTCCTGGAAAAAAATTCAAATTAGATTTCATTACTAAGTTCAAAGAATTTTCTCTTGATTCACAGATAAAAACAAAGCAAAGTTATTTCTCTTATTATGTTATAAATTGGGGGGGAGATTTTATTATCAGCCTGGTCATTTAGCAAGCTGCTGAATGACTGAGTTTAAATAAATCTACATTCACTCAACTGCTACCAGTACGCATAATAATTTAAAAAATCAAATCAGCCAACACATTCCTTTTCTTACTGTACAGGAGGAAGGAAACATTTTCACATTAATTCAGTGTCTGGGATCAAATGAAAGAGCCCATAATTTAAAATAATTTCAAGCACGAGGTCTCTGTTTTCTCAGGCCAGAATAAATCAAACTGATTACTCATATAAACATATATGGAGCACGGGACTTAACGATTGCGGGTCCATTTCAGCTGTTCCTGAATGAGAATCGCTTCTCATACAAGTCAACAGCACCATCTAGCGTTTGGCTGTGTGTACATTGTTGTACTAAAATGTAAGGTAGTTACTCATCCGTCAGTGCATCCATGGGTGTGCACAACAGAATCAACATCAATTTGATGTCAAGGCTTGTATAGTTAGTGCTCTAATACATGGTATGACATCTTTACGTGACTTACTGTAGATTCATGAGCCATTTAGTAGCTACGTGTGATTAACCCCATCAGATCTGTGTTCCTGTAGAGGACTTTTACCTAATAGCTAATTCAACACATACATACCATGATAATTGACTTTTTTCTTAGTAAGAGTTATGACGGATGTTTGTTTTTCATATCTGCTTTGACAGTACATATAGATGTCATAGATCCAAGTTAAAAATATATACTTTTTATGAGCTATTCGCTATATTCAGATTTATTAATTATCTCCGAAATATTATTAAACCATACATTTTAAAAAGTTGATCACTCACATAGCTTGTTTGGTACTCAGGCAAGAAAACTAAGCTGTCTACTTTTAAAAGTGAAATGCTGCATTAGTCATTTCTGCTTTTTAATGCTACTTCTAAAGATCTGCGGCCCTCTGACTGTTGCCAGCATAAAAAGCAGCATACTGGTCTTGAACTGGTATCTAGGCTATCTCCCACGAATACTAAAAGTGACCTTAATTATAGTCGTCGCCGATAAAATTTATCATTTAATTTTTTTAAACAACGTCTAATACTCTTCCGCACCTTTAGAAATGCAAATAAATAAATATAAAATACCTCTCTCTTGAAAGTGCATGCACATCTTGAACTTGCAACTCCCCGCCTGCGATGAACACCACAATTGGGCTCGTCGCCGATGAAAAAAAATAAATAAATACAATAAAATTCTTTTAAAAATTACATGAACAAAATATTTAATACACAACAACGCTTCCATACCTTAAAATGCGAATACATAAATATAATGAAAATACCTCTATTGGAAAGGAAAAGCCTAGCAGGACATCTTTAACCTAGCTTAACCGTGCACTGCGTCCTCTCCAGTTGGCCTGCACGGAATGACTAACACTACTCATAGGCCATATATATTACAAAAATAAATAAATAAGTATATGAACAAATAAGTGACTCGACCTTTTGTTTGGATGTATTAAAAACATTAATCATTATTGTGTTCCATTTAGTAAAAATCTCCTCCATTGTGTATGGTGGTGGTTCAGAGTCCAGCTTTCTGTGACTCTAAATGTAATTGCATCATTATTTTATCACACAAGTTCTTAGGCTACAGGGGGGGTATTCCGCAAATAAACTTAATGACCCGTATCTGTAATTAATCGTGTTGGTCGTCATGTTTTCAGTGAAGTCTTCAGTAGGTTTCCATGCAGGTTTGCAGTGATTAACAGTATTCAGTCTTTACCTGGCAAGAAGAAAGGTGTGATGTTTGTAAAGAACACAAACAAACTGAAATGTACAGGCTTTTATAGCTCCATAGCCTGGATTTATTCATTTTTGTGTTATCAATAGCTTTTCAGTCAAACAGTAAATAACTGGAACAAGCAGTGAGTATTTAAATCATCAGATGTTATGAAAAAAAAAGAAAAAATGAACACACCAGATATTTGAGAAGCAGTGTGGTTATGAGGCTTACAGAATGTCAAGGTCATGATAAAGCAAAACAAATTTTGTGGAGGCACCTAGATATAAATAGCAACCAACAAAATTTGCAGAGCAACATATTAATTTTCTCTCGTGTGGACTTTATTGCCTCCAGATAAACACTGTGGACTGTTTTGCAGATGGTTAATATTATTCCTTCGGGCACATGTGCTATGATAGAACAAAATGATATGACACGTAAAGAAATTAAACTAACCACCTCCGCACTAGAGATCAGTGCTCCCCAGTCTGATTGTCAACCATTCTTTTGTGCTTTTCCACAAGGGGGTTGTCGCTACAAGTTAAGTAAGAATTTCTGACACACAAAAATTATATTGTACAAGTTTTCCTTGTCTAACTCTTGTCACAGTGTGTGGGAAGGCAGCAGATCACAAAGTCTTCACTACCACCCCCAAGCCTGAAGAGGGACCACAGACAGAGCTTAGCATGGCTAAAAACCTGATACATCACACCCCTCAGGATGTGTCCAAACATTATGTAGCACCTCCACCATCTGAGTAAAGACGTCCACAGAGAGACAAAGTGCCACCCAAACTGTAGCTCATTTCGCTGTGATCACCATACAGGCTTTATTTTATTTTTTATCCTTCCTGAGCAGCTCGTCCAAAAATATTTTTCTTTTTTTTAATTTGTTTTCCTTTTTTGCATTATGTCTCACAGAAGCCATTTTCTTAGTTCTTTTGGTCACTGGGCAGGGATTCTAACAACTTAGAAAGAAATAAATATTTTTTCAGCAGTTCCAGCTACAAAAAAAAAGCCAACAAGAAGACCAAACAGTGCATCCTTCAGTCTTGTATTAGCATTTCCCTCCAGTTAAAACTGTGATTGGGTCCATGTGTCAGAGGCAAGATGGGTGGGTCAACAAGCTGCCACACCCCCGTTTCTCCCATTTCTTCACAAGCGCAAAACCCCAAGTAAGGAATCTGTAAAAGAAAAAAAAGATATGGTTACTCTAATAGATAGGAACTGTTAAAGAAAATGTAGAAATTAAGTGTGTTAGAGCTCAGGCAGAAAACTGACCTTTCGGACAACTTGGACAAAGTCCTTGGAGTTTTGGGGGCTGAGGCCTTGTATCTGGCGAGTGCAAGCCTCTAGGGAGGAAGCATGGGCCACAATCAGGACTGTGTTTCCTGTGTGAAAGAGGTACAGAACTTAAAGAACACATTCCACACATACCATTTGCTTATTCTTCTGTATGGACTCAGCAGCTACTGATACAGCCTTCAGGCTAGTTACTGTGTCTGTACGGAGAACAGAAAATATTTCATAAAAGTAACAATTGTACAAACTCCTTCCTCATATAAAACATTAGAATGTGACCTCCTTATTGAGAAAGTGCCTGTTTTAGCTGATAAATGCTGGAAATATTTGATAGTTAATTTGGTATTAATCTATTTTCTTGACTCAGATTTTTTTCTCTCATCATTACCATAATTTTTCTTATTTAAAGAAAGAAAGGAGAAAAAAAAAAAGTTTCTGTTACAAGTATGTTAATTGCTCAATTTTATTTCAAAAAATGTATTTAGTATACAAAGTAAGATTGGGTGTACCAAATGACATTAAAAAATACTTTTTTTTTTATTTTTATTTCTGTGTATATGGTTATTTTAATATAGCATTTGTGATGAATGTGTGACTGTACATGTTCTATGGTAATAATTATATGGGTTTTTTTGTGGGGCGGTTGGGTGACTCCAGGAAGAACAGTCACCAATGATGCTGTGACTAATTGAGATCATAAACAATAAATTGGATGTACGTCACATGATTGAAATAAAACTTTACCCAGATTTTTGCACTCTGTAAGGATCTCTCGGGTCACTTGGAAGCTCCTGCTGATGTAGGTGTCGTAGGACTCCGACACTGCCAACTTACTTATGGGTATATGAGGTCTTGGGACAAATTAATGGTAAAAAGAAATTAAATTACATCATAACACCACCGGTAAATAAATAAATAAATACTGCAACATGAATTCTCTGTACCTGTATGTTGTGTCCACACTCAGGTTAGCAGCAGCTAGCTCAGCCACAGGGATCCAGGTGGGTAAACATGTGCCTGAAACCCATTTGGTCCATTCAAACAAACCAGGCTCCACCCGGATTTTTATCTTTCCATCCTGCTGGAGACCTGACACAGAATCAAACAGGGGATAAGCTTCCAGAGTGTAAAGTAGTTCTCAGGAATATTTGTAAATCTATTTTATTATTTAGTCTCAATCAGAAACTCTCTTGATGCATTGACATTATTCTGTTGCTCCTTAATGTCAGTCACAGATTAACATGCCAGGGCTTACATAGTTTGAAGGGTTTTTAAAAAGGGGTGAAAAATCACTGGCAAAAGCTTTCCTGCTCATTCCATTTTGTTTTCCAATAAGATCTCTAGTACCACACAGTTTTTGATGTAATCCATCACAGAGTACAAGAAGACAAATCCCCAAAAAACATCAAGATGAAACTGAAATTTACTGACAACATTTATGATCAGTAAGCTCTAAGAATACTTAGAAATAATCTGATCCGACACTTGATGTCAAGTAAGAGTAAAAATGAGGTGAAAGAAAATGAGGTCCTACCCTGTACAATGTGATGAGCAGTCTGGATGCAGCGAAGAGAAGGAGAGCAGTAAACAAAGTCTATCGCTGTGTTGCTTTCCAACAGGGCTTCACCTGAGAGCAGCCAGAACACAGGATGACGGCTTAAGCACACTTTATTTCTTCGGGGAAACGTGATCCCTAAACCATTTAACTATTCTTAAAACAAAAAATTCCTAAGTAACCTTGCTTTGCAACGATAAACAACATTAAATCAATCAATTATGAAAGATACGGACCTACAAGCCGCGCCTGTGTGGATCCAAACACAGTAATTGGACAGTCTTTCTCATAGTCCCGGTGACCCCCACTCCTGGCTGGTAGGCTGGACGGCATGTTGAGATTAGAGCGAATGTAGCGACCTGCACAGTAAAAATGAATCTTATAGTGGAAGGATAATAACTTCCAAAGGGTCTGATGTCAAACCTTTGCATACAATTGTAAGCTCCTCGAAATGCTAACCTTTGGAATCAAAGCACTGAGTGACCCAATGTTTCCCGAACACCACGTCCATCCTTTCGCCATGCCGACACACAAACAGTCTCATATTGGACAGGGAGGCCTGACCGCTTGGCCTCGATACCTGAGATTAAGATGCAACAAAAATCACGAGGTTTAAAACAAAATCAATTTTTATCACAAGGTCCTTTCCTACAATCTACACCTGGCTACGTGGTAATTTACCTGCATAGGAGGACAGAGGCCAGAAAGGCTGGAAGCATCCATAAAGCTGTCAAGCAGGCTGTCATTCATTTGCCCATCGAATAATAACCCACTCACAGTGCTACCAGAGTTAGACGGAGAGGCACAGTTGAGAAAAGAGTGAGACCTGCCAATCATACAAATACAAAGTCCGATTAATTCATCTGTAGGGCTTTAAATAGGAGACAGTTTTTTAAAAGTCACGGTTTGGACTTGTCTTAAACCCCAGTTCTTCCCGTCCTTACCCGTGGACAACCCATGTGTCAGACTCATCAGCACGACTAACGTAATTCTCAGGCAGCAGGCCGGACAGCCCCGTGCCCAGCGAAGTGCCGTAAACCCAGCCCTCACTGGCAGTGCTCTGCTCCCCCGAAGACATGAAGATGAAGTCTCCTTGCAACAACTCCAGCTCATCGTCGTTCTGAGGCACATACGGGTACATGACTTGCAGCGTCTACAGGGAGCAGACAGTTTGCAGAGGGACGTCAAATGGCAGGAGAGGTCACGCTTGTTAGGAATATGTTCTCAATTCAAAGAGGGAAAAGTTACCTCATGATTAGCAAAGCGAATGTCTCTGGACAAGAGCACAGCCAGCCAATCACAGCCTGAGGACACGTCTACACTTTTGGCCAACTTTTCCAAAAGTGGAAGGTGACTGGCCTGAAAGTGGTATGCCAAAGTGACATGAAGCTGCTTCTTATGGGGCTCAATGTGAGCATCTGCGAAAGACAGAATGAAAAAGGGAAACAAAAACACTATATTTATATCAATAATGTCTTTTATATTCCACAAACGCTCCCATCTGATGGAAAATTTGGTAATGTTGGCTGTTACTGCTGATGTTTATACTGAGTCCTCATGCTTTGATAACTGCCCCTATATTTTGTTTAATATGTTTTATTAATCGTCACAAATATAATAATATGATATAATTTAATAATTTAATAATAGCCTTTTGGGGAATCAGCGTGCAAAAAGACCTAATTAAGGCAAAAAGGATTGTATTGTAAAACACTAGATCTTAGCCCATGAGACAAAGAGAAGTCAAACCTGCTTTTGATTCTGCTTCAGTGGCAAAGTCAGCAGCAAAAGTCTTCAGAACCTCCGCCATCTGCTCCTCCACAAAGAGTCCTATGAAGGTTGAGGAGGTGTAGAGCTCCAGGGGGAGGGGCATGGGTATACGACCTTTCCATTTTGCCACAGTGGTCTGCAGGGCATCCGACAAAGCCTCCACCTTCTCATCAGCACACTGAGTACAGTGAAGACAGCAAAACAACATGTAAGGGGTTTTGCTAGCACAGAACCCTGTCAAAATTATAATAATTAAAAAACGTCTGGCCAGAGAAGAAGTGTAGATTTTGTCAGGGAAAAACTACTAATATCAGCAACAAGACAGAGCTCTGATCTCAACACCTTGGTGTCTTGCCAGAAGTCGCACATTTTATATGAAGGGCAGTATGATAACCAGCATGAGCTTTTAGGGTTCAACGTTGTGCCAACTCCAAATACAAAGTTTCATAGCAACCCACCGAATAGCTCTGAGTTTACTCAGTAACTTACTGATTGATATATGTATCTTTAAAGTCACCAATACAACTGAGAAGAAGAAAAAAAAGCACATCAACAACCACTAGTTATTTGTGTTAGCTGAATGACTACATTTTTACTCCAAAAATTCCGGACGGATTTACAGGAACATTTCTGCAGAGGTTAGGCACAGTTAATCCGCATCCAGATCGCGGGATCTAAGATATTTTTTCTTTAGCCTTGAGACAGGTTTGAAGTCTTAACTGGCTCTTGTTTCTTATGCAAATGTTACGTGTTTGAACAAATGCAAATCATAGACAGACTGCACCCGCAAAGACGAACTAGGATCCCAGTCTGATAACAAGATACAGAGACTTGAAGACCAAAGATGGCTTAATGAGGTAAACCAGCCTGGTAAACATGTATAAACTTGATCCTTTCTCTTTTAAGGCGAATTAAAATTCTCCCTCAGTTTTCTACAACATTGTATGAGAGTAACTGAGTAATGCTGTGCAACTGAATGTGCAAGTGAGACTTACTTACCATGAAAAACTGGCAGAGGGTGATATGAGGGAAGATGTTGTGTGCCTTGTTTTTGCCACATGAATGGCGGGACTGCTTCCAGAAGTGTGTGAGTTGCTGGAGCAGCGGTCCACTGGGTCGCAGGTATAGTACATACTCTCTGGGCAGTGGGTCATCCAGAAAGGGATCGTCCAAATGGGAGAAGAGCCTGAAACGACCAAGGCGATCATAAGAAAGGGATCAGTGGGAAATGATAGCCAGATTGTCCAGCAGAGGGCAGTAATTTGCTGCAGCAGAGTCACACGCAACAAGAGAAAGGTCACTCCATGGCTGTGTCTCATTTAGAAGGCTACGCGCTTGGACTCGTCGTCCACAGAGTCCCCTGCTTAGTCCACGCTCTCTGAAGCAGCCTCCTGACACGGAAAGCCACTGAAACGAGACGGCCTCGCTGAAAAATTTTTCCCATGAGCCCAAGTCCCGTTGCCTAGCAACTACAATTATTATTATTAACTACATTATCATTTAATATGGCTATATTCTATGAGATAATATTGCAATTGTGACTACAATAATTATATGAATAGTAGACTTGTTGTTACTTTAATGTGCTGTAATATCAAATGCAAAAGTAAAAGAAATAAAAAAA
>JAVQJG010222502.1:0-22584 GCA_036024015.1 Craterocephalus amniculus
TTTAGTTGACACCCAGAACACCCCCCCCCTTACAAAACATAAAGTCTGTCATGCCTTGAACCAAATTCAAATCTGACATGCGACCCGACTGTTCGGCATATGTGGTTGAACATATGCAAAAACTGGAAGCAATGGCGGCATTTTCCAACACTCCAGCTGTAGTGTCTTCGCAGGCTTGAGTGAGAGCTCGACTTTGCAATACATAGTACATTTGCCTAGTGACTGGAAGCATGAAGGGGCATGTTTTGCATGTCAGTGGTGCAGCTTGCTATCAGATGGTGGTTTGACTTTATATTCTTTATTCACATGCAAACGACACGCTTCCAAAAGCAGGAAGAAGTAAATAATACATCACTAGTCAAAACAAGTATAGGCATCTTGTGATTAGAACAACCAAGGTGTCAAATCTAAACTTGCTAAAATTGTACACATGAAAATATCTGCTGTATATAAAGGGCTATTTCCCTTTGCTAAATGCATTCATTCGTCTTTTTCACCAAAAAAGCCAACCTTGCAAATTAATTTGCTCTCTGGGCACCCACTTCATGTAATCTTTCTGGTCTCCTTTTCCTCCCCATCTATAGGAAGCAGAGAAAGGATTGGTTTGTTGAGGCCAGTGTACGAATTATGTAAGAAAGAGTGCATTTAACAGGATCACTAGGTTCAGATGTCACTGCCACAAAGGTACCACGGTGCAGAGATGGAGGTTCAGGGGTCAGGTACACAGAAAGATAATGGCCAACAGCTGTGAATGGGGATACAAAGAGAAGCAGGCAGGTGGGAGCCGAAGAGGACGGAGCAAAGGGGATGTTAATGTGAGAAAGAAGGTTGTTCTCTCCGGAGTGAAAAGCAGTCCTCCTGTTGCAGAGGGTTATCGAGTTTCAGGGTAGAGAAGGGAAAAAAAGAAAAAGGGCAGCACAGAAACTAGAATGCTTTTTTTTTTCATTAACCATATTACTCACGTGGCCCGGGCAATGTCAGTCATTCCAGTCACCATGGAGACATTAAAACATGTGTACTTTAGAATTGTGCCTTTAAGCATCTCTGAGACCTATCATACACTGAACAAGTGGAAGGACACACGCACAGGCACTTTTATTGACGCCAATGCCCCTGTGATTGTTCAAGGAACATGCTTGTCAAACTTGAACACACAATGATTTCGCTGCGAGGTGACGGCTCTAACCACTGAGAAACCTTGCCACCGCTTCATAGTCCAATATAAATGGAAATGCAATCAAACTGAAGCCGACTGTGCTAAAAATCTGTCAAAGCCCAGCATTAAAAAGTGAATTACTGCCCGATGCATTTAACACCCACTGTAAATCCAGTCGTGTAATATCCAATCATAGCCAGACCGGTTCGTGGTACATTATGCTTGGAATCATATCTAACCATAAGTGGGTCTATCTGTCACAGAAAAAAAACACCCAGAATTTAAAGCTCTAGATTTGCTCTGAATGAAGCACGAAGACGGCATAAACTTTGCAGTTATTCAAACATGCAAATCAACATACGATGCTTTCACTGACCAGAGAAACTTTTAAATGACCAAAACAGCATTATGCTACATTTTCTTTATTGATAAAAAAAAAAACTTCTTTATTGTTTCGTTTCATTATTTTAACATTGGCTTATTCATTCATTGTTAACTATGCATGTAGCTCCACAAATAGGCTATCCATTATCTGGAAAACTGTTCTTGTTCGGTTGGGTTATAAAGCCACTGTAATGGGATTTGAATGACAAATCCTAACTGACAGCTATCTTACACCATAGATTTGTACCAAGCCTAATGAAGTTGTATGTTTGCTCCAATGTGCGGTCACTTATTCTATTAGGCTATAGAAGCATCCCCTCTCAGTTTACATGTTTCATTAATAACAGCAACAGAAAATGGAGTAAATCCAAAGTAAAAAGAATTTCCTAGAAAGCCGCCATTAGAAGTGGGCTAAACCCTTCAACCAGAATATCAGTTTATGTGATTGAAATCAACCTTTTTTTTTTTGCAGCCGGCGTGTCATTTAGTCCCCCTGAACACTTTCAACAGGTTCACTTTCAGTTCCTCCCTTGCAGATAGGTTTCCATATTACCAGCTGTTAATTATTCATGGACGCTCACTTGGCGACTTGCTTGGAAAATAAAGCAAACTCTTTGGAGCGGCGATACAGAATCACACGGTGACCTCTCTGCTGAACCCTGCTGTATTGTCCGTTTTGTCTCCCACTGTTGCCGACACAGAAACTGGAGCCGAGGTGGAGATTATTTCTTCACGTGTAAAACTTGTCTCCAGCGCAGCGCAGGTCTATAAACAGCCAGTAGAGTGTGCGCAGTGCTTGAAGAGCAATGTACAGTCCCCTTTGTAATAGGCAAAATGATATCTCTGCAGTGTAACCATCTCTATTACAGGGGGAAGAGATTGTCTTACCCTTTGGATTTGCTTCAAAGAGCCCAACAAATGAGCTTGGGTTGCTCGATATGGACTTGTAGAGCTCATGTTTGCCTACATGAAGAGAAATGTCAGAGCTAAGTTGGGCGGAAAGACAGATTGCAAATGTGATAAGAGGTTTTAAAAGAGAAAAAAAAACTTGCCATGACGTCAGATGAAATCAACTCCAATCAACTTGTAAACCAAAATGAACTAATAATACTGATTCTATTTTCATGAGACTAACAAGGTTTACAACCTTGTGATGATATGCCTCCCCCAACCAAACACACTGCATTTTACATCCACGTATCCCTTCATTTCTGTTATGGCCTCTTTTGGATGGAAAATGTTCTCCATCCTTTCTTGATTTTTAAGAAAAATCATAAATAACACATAAATTATTGAATTATATGATCATATCAACCAAAATCTCATTACTTCAACCAAGTCCAAGTAAGCATTTGTGAAATTTAAAGCCCTACCTGAGGTACCATGGTCGCAAGACTGAAGGACAACCCAACAATGAAATCACAATGACCCCTGGGAGATTTATTTTTCTGATCTCTATTCATTTATTCATCACTCAGGCCAATGAATAATTAAAACGAAAAAACAAGACAGTAAACCTGATATGTTTCAATAAGTTTATTTTTACACCTCCATTGAACACATCTTCACAACATATACAACTGATATGTCCTTGACATGATAAACAGGAGCTTATTACACTATAGTTTTGCATCATGAGCAAGCCCTTTTAAGAGTTCTGTGTCCTAATGATGTTGATGCTTAAAAATCCTGGAAGCACTCTGGACTGTTGCAGAAAGTAGAGGGAGGAGGGACAAGCACACTGATAGATGGAGAAAAAAAAAGATTAACTTGACTGAAAAATACCTTCAAATCTTATAAGATCATAACTCCTGGAGAATTTGTTAAATTGTTTCAGATGCGGCATTGTACCAGGAGACAAGGCAACAGTTTAATTATGATAGATGCAGCACAAATATGAAATACAGTTTGTTTCCTGTTATTCAAAAATACATGAGAGACCATGAAAAAGATAAACCACTGGAAACCTAAACTTTGGCCATTACATCATTTAAACC
This sequence comes from Craterocephalus amniculus, assembly GCA_036024015.1. Classification (NCBI taxonomy): domain Eukaryota; kingdom Metazoa; phylum Chordata; class Actinopteri; order Atheriniformes; family Atherinidae; genus Craterocephalus; species Craterocephalus amniculus. The sequence goes on from JAVQJG010222502.1 coordinate 3,538, forward strand.
TCCCTCACACAGAGAGGGAGATTGCAATATTAATAAAACATTAAAATACAATCATGTCTGATGCTTGATTAGAAGTGAAGAGTAAACATTTCCTCATTTATTTACCTTCCAGTGTAAATGCGGGCACATCAATCACGTGCCCTGGGTGGCTGGTAATACTGCTGCGTGGGTCTCGTGCGTCTCGGCTGTCCATCTCCCCCACGGCGAAACTCAAGTGAGCTGTCATAGTAACCATCATCTTCCTCCTGCCATTGTACATTTGATATAATTGTGATGCGCTCCGGTGAGTAATCAGACTGGATGTCATTCATATTTAATTAGCTTCCTGCACCTCAACGGAATACTGATACATCCGTGGTTGCAGCAGAGTAAAAATCAGCAAATTCTTTTTTTCTCTAAAATAAATATCCACCCATAATCCATACCTGCTGCCCTAATTCAAGGTTGCAGGGTGGTTGGAGCCCATCCATACTGCTATTAAGCATAAGGAAGGAAACAACCAAGACAGGCTGCCAATCCATCACAAGGCAGGGCTCGAAATACATTTCTCAGTGAAGGTGCACTGCACTGATGTTTAAAATGACAAAAGTATTTTCACCAAACATAATTCGTGTTCACAATGAAATTTTGTGTAATTAAATCTTAAAAAAACTTAAAACACATGTATGAAAGTCTATTTTTAATTAAGATCTTCATTTTGGTATGGTTTTTGGCCATTGCTGGGCATTTTTATCACAATTAATCACATTGTTATCCACAAAAGTTCAATGATGATTCAAAACTGGTTTGTTGAAAACTTTTATAGTCAGAGCACCTTGAAACGAACAAAAGTCCAAAAGCTTTAAGTTTAAAAACACTTCTAAAAACAGATGATCTTGCTTTCTAACATCAGCATTCTTTTCATACACAAGCAGTTCAAATAGAAGTTTGTAAATCTAAACTGAAATATTTATGTAATGAAATCTAAAATCTATGACAAAGAATGATGGAAATTTCTGGATTTATTAGTTAAAAGGTAACAAGTCAGCAGGATGAATTTAAAGCTGTGTGAAGCTGCCTTCCCTCTAAACAGTGGGGACATTATCTGATAGTAAATTTCAGCCATCAGGTGTTTTTCTGCTGGAAGAGACAAAAAGCATGGTTACAATCTCAGATCTGCTATAGTGTGAGGGAGGAGGTGATGTTTCAAGAAATGAAAAAAAGATCAAGACATCGAACTTGTATAAATTTGCAGTTAATATACATTTCAACATTTTCTCTTCAAATTCTCACTATGACGACAAAAGAAGAGGAAGTTAGATCTAAATCAGTAACAAGGTGATGGATGACATTTTCAGCCAGAGCAAAAGTTATTTGAAATAGTTTAAAAACTTTTTAGAAGTTTTTGTCTGAGGTCTACATGGATAGACATTAATATCGTCCTGTAAGCCAGGACGGATGAGCCAGCAACAGCTTTGCATGTGTACATTTCATTTTCCAAGTGAGTGCAGCGCTAGGTAAACATCTTCTATTCTAAAAGTCATGGCTTGGTGGCTTAAGAAAAAAATGCTACTAGATGGGTCTGAATACTCGCCAAGTATAGTGACAGATTCACTAAAGGCCCATTTATGCCCGACATCGATGATGGATAAGCAGGCACACGGACGCTTTCGACTGTCTTCTGCGTTAATTACTCGGGTAATTGGTGCGTTTTCAGGATCTTTGCACATCTGTGACACAGAAGACGGAGTAATACCACCGGAAACCAAGGTGGCAGTATTGAGCAGAAACAAACCAGAGAAGAAGAAGAACAGAAACGAGAACAGGAAAACCACAGAAGAAGAATGAAGACGGCGACGAAAACAGTAGAAGATGCACAAAATTTAAAAATGTTAAAGATTTAACATAAGACTCTGCAAGTGTTCAGGGTGCGTCGGGTGTTTCGAAAAAACGTTGCAGCGGCGCCTTAGTGTCACCACCTGGTGTCTGAAACTAACGTTGCATTGTGTGAGTTAACGATGAACTCAACACTAGCAGATATTGTCTATAGCAGACAGAGCGACGCATGAAACATTTGTAACAGACGTTCCCATTTGCGTCAGTCAAGGAGCATAAATGGGCCTTAAGCTGGTAACGATGCAGACTACTGGTTATTTCCACACATCCATACAGGCGCACATGCTGTCAAACATTAGATGCACTGCTACATTTTACATGTACAAACTGGTATTTTGAGTTCTGCAGGGCTGATACACAAAGAAAAAAATATGAAACACCAATTAGCTCAACATGCATATTTGTGGATAGTGAAAGGAAACCATCGCATGTGGAGAAAATCCACACATGCATGGGGGGAAACACACAAACTCCACATAGAAAGCCCAATGTTCAAACTTGCAGCGCTTCCAATAAATGATGAATTCTTAAAACTTGGAGGCATTTTTTTCCCTTACCATCACATCAGCAGCAACTGGTTTAATGTTATCCAGTAGGACCTCTTCACAGTTTCCATAATCACTGAACACGACGACGGCCGTGGAACCAGACGGATGCACAGCGTCTATTCTGGCATGGTAAAACTGTACACAATAAACAGAAACAAAGCATATTTATTAAATTGACAAACAGTCAATGTATCAAAGTATCGCTGTTTCATTATGTACGGATCGAGCGTGTGGAACAACATACCTTGCTGTCTTCCCAGTACAGAGCCAGACACTGATCTCCAGGTTTCCAAGCATGCTCTGAAACATGGCTTTTATCTGGTCCTCGTGCACCTTGACCCTTGCCCTGGCCCGGCCTTCTTTTAGGACCAGCGTTATTAGGAGCATTTTTCTTGGCTACCTGCTCCCTGTTAGAAGGAAAGGATGGGTTTGTTGCTTTAATTGGTCCAGTTCTTTTATATTCCAACTCTCCGTTCTGGAAATGCGAAGGGTTCCCCGTCACTGTCCGAGGACCCTGTGATAATCCTACATCATGGGGAGTCCCTGAGCTTCCTCCTTTCGAGTTAAATACTGACGGCCCGCTGTCCTTCTGTCTATCAAAGTGCTCCGAGTTTGGCCGGTCGCCCCTCCCCTTCCTTCTGCTGCCGTTTGCTTCATCATTTCTGTCCGTGCGTTTGTTATTTCCATGTCCTTCCACTTCACTTCCTGCAGAATTATTCGGTTTAGACGAGGTGCCGTTATCTTTCATCCCTCTCCTGTAAGACGGTCCGGACATGTTCCCACCACCATCTCCGTTCCGGGACCGTTGGTGGTAAGATCCACTAAATTCCGTCTGCTGCTGAGTCATGACGGGATAGGGGACGATATGTTCGTCCCTCACTTCCCTCCTGTCGTTTTGCCCTCGGTCAGATGGGCCTCGCGACCACCTCTCGTGGCCCTTCCATTGCTGGCCGTGAGCTAATGAGGTTGTGTAGCTGGAAGCTGGCTCCTGACCAGGTTTAGGAAAATCAGTGTCCCTGTGAAAGCGGGGTGGTTTGTCGTTCCTTTGCTGCCTGTGGTCATTATGTGAGAAGAACTTAGTCTGAGACGCGTCTTTGGTGTGATAGTTTGAGTTGGAGAAATTCGCTTTGTTCTCGTGGTGTCTCTGTGGCGCCTGGCTCTTTGGATCTGAGAAAACACAGCAAAAAATTGATCAGTGTGATCGAACACTAAGGAAAACTAAAAACCGTATTACTTAAAGGAGGAATACTGTCAGGTGCTGCACTAGATTTCTACATCAGAGGGAGCGTGCTTTAAAATTTATCAAACGCAGGCAAATTCACCCACCGTCAATAGAAAATACTCCCATCTTCGATTCCAGGAAGTCAAACAGCGTGCTCGGTCCAGACGGCCTTCCTCCTGCACCCTCTTCCTCATCTTCATTTCTGGACCTCCCTCTTCCTTTCCCTCTACCTGAGGAGAAACCAAAAAAAGAGCCCAGCAGGTGAACAAACTCTTGCCCTTTTTTCAACATTCAAAGCATCAATACATCTTTTTTCTTATGTGTGCATAAAGTATTTTTAAACTTCTCTACAAAAATTATAACCTGAAATATCAACAGATGTTCACACAAAATCTAAGTAAGTAGCATACATGTAGTATACAAGAAGAGCTCGCATGGAGAAATGAGATATAAACATTGCATATGATTGTCGATTTACTGAGGAAAAAAAGTAGAAAAAGTTTGCGAACATTTGTTTTCAGTTGCTGACCCAGTGTGGAGCAAAAACAGCATCTAACTGTTTCTACTGAACGATGATGAGCTCTACTCAATATGTTGCAGCAAATCCATTCAGGGCAGCTTCAGCGAGTGCTGAGTGTTTACTTCACAGACAGATTTCCTAAAGTCTTCCTTCAGAATTTACTGATATCTTCCAAATGTTGCCAGTAACATCTCTCATGGGTAGGACTGGCCTCTTTGTTGAGATTTCCTTTTCTAAAACATGATTTTTCTCATGTTTTCCCAACAAGCTTCTGGTTTGTTGAGGGAAAAGTTGCCCAGGTGTGCATACTAATCCTGCAGACTATTACCTTTTTCTCTGAGGGATCTTAACTGGTCAGCTAATCCTGGAGAGGGTAGGCACCAACTCACACGCACACCTTCGCATCCTATTAACTGAAATCACTCCACTAATATCATGGTTATATAAACTTGTAATTGTTGATGCTCACGAGCTTCTATTACATACAGAAATGTAATATTAAATCATTTTCTTTGATAAATAAATTACATATTTTGCTGCTGTTGACTGCTCTTTGTGTATTCATATGAAATCTGCCACTAAGTCTATGCCTTGTGGTGTTTAGAAATGTAACCCCAACTTTATCAGTTGTTTTACTTCTGATCTTTGTGAGAAAAACTTTGACCCACTGTTTGCATGCACAATTTTCATTTTGTTTTTTAAAGAAAGGCTGTCAGTAATTCAGAGCCATTACTCAAGACTCAAGTTGCTCCAAGATGATTTTCAGTGCTGAAACAAACAAAGCAAGTAAAACAGAACATCTAATTATAAAACAAACTATAAAGAGTACATTCAGATTCTAATAAACGACAAGAAGGACTTTTAACTGAGCTACTACTGATTTTCAGCACATTTAGAGGACCTCCACTTCACTCTACGACCTTTATTTAACTCTGTAGATACGTGCCATGTTGTGGGGCAGAGAGCATCTGTGTGTGAGAGTGTGTATGAACCTCTGGATTGTGGCCTGTTAGATTCGGCTCCAACAGAACCGGGTCTGCAACCAGAAGATCCGGTCAAAAGGCTGTTAAGTGCCACTTCGAGGTTGTTATTATTATCCATCAGAGCTTGTCGAGCAGCCTCTCTATTAAAGCCCATCTCCATGATGTCTCTCAAAGCTCGTTCATCCACCTAGCCACGAGGAGGAATAAAAAAAAAAAAACACAGAGAAAAGGCATATATCACAGAGGAAAGTATAAAAGCACAGGCGCAGAGAAATGTGTGAGAAACAGTGATATGGTTCAAATCGGCTGGTGGAAAAGGAAACAAATCCACTATAAAATTCCCTTTTTTAGCTTTAGTTCATCTGGGATTACGGCACATTTCATTTAAAAAGCATATCTAACACATTCCTCAGCCAAACTCTGTGACTCTACTCCATCCTGTTTATTTGCTGGGTCATTTCAGGCGGAACGTGCAACAGCACAAGACAAAGGAAGACAAATGGACTGCCACTTGATTGGAAAGTCTGACCAGACCTCCGGTTCATTTACATTCTACAATATCATAATCGATGCCTCGCTCCGCCTCTGAACCATGAAATAAGACTTCAGTCCTGACCAAAATAAAAAAATAAAAAAAAAATACAGAACAAGTTCCAACCTTTAAATTGGTCTGCAACAGTGATTGGAGCTTTCGCTAATGTGAGGTAAATACATTTTTCAACAGAAAGCTTTGTTTTTTTCTGTAGGTTTTGAACCACATCTGTCTCCTCACCAGCTCTCTGTAGTTTCCTTCCTGTCTGCTTTGTGTTCTATCAACCTTGTCCTCTCTCCTTCTCTGCTGGTAAAAGTCTCGGCTTCGGGACGAGGAAGCAGCGTTGGATAAATTACCGCCTGCGTTTCCTCCGCCGCCGAACGTGCGGGGGCCCTGCAAGTTCGAAAAAAAGAAAGAAAATGATGATCAATATAGCTGCAGGGGTGGACAAAGAACACAACCAATCAAGAAACCGAAGTTAGCAGCTGACATGATGCTGACATGAGGCGTAATTATGATTTGGAATGTCAAAAAGTGATTCAAGTTAATGTGGATGCCAATAAGCAGTGAGTTTCCTAACAGCCGATACATTTATGTTTTTTGTGCTAAAACAGCAATCAATGAAAAAAGCAGGAGGATTTAACATTTAACATGGAAAAACAGTGGTTTAGAAAATCAAATGTTCAGCAGCAGGGGAGGGACAGGTGCAAAATCTGAGATTAATAGTAGATACGAGTTGTTGACCTAGACAAAAATACAATTTAACAGAGTTTAAAGGTATTTAATATTGTGAAAAGCCAAGGCGAGTAATTCAAACAAAGCGTTACATACGTACCTCCTTGCTCTTGGCCACCTCAGCAATAGCTGCCGTCCGCTGCTTCTCAAACTCATCATTCTCATCGATACTCTTGGCCACATTCTGAATCTGAAGGGTCTTCCTCTGATCTAGTTCTCGGCTGTCAATGTCATCTTTCCTCGCACACTTCTGCAAAGGAGGGTGATAAGGACCACATCAGCCAAACAGCCCATTGGACAAATAATCAAGAGCACTCAACATTATTCTGGAACTATGATTAATTCATCTGCACATTTAAGCCTGTAAGACTGGAAATGTTGCTATTTAAGCCGCATTGCAAAGCTTTTTAACTTTCAAACTCTGTGTTCTGCACTCGTTTAATGGCACAGTGACATCTATTATGAAGCTGAGAAACCACATTATACAACTTCTCCTTCTGGGACGCTGTGTGACGTTGCAGCAGAGTTTCACTTTAAACACCTTAATATATGCAAGCAAGCAGATAGAAACACACCGACCATTTTGAACGCCCACCCTAGCTGAGTCAGCAAAGAAAAGCAAGAAGACATTATCAGAGGAAGTAAGGCGAAGAAAGAGAGAGAAAGAGAAAGAGACAAAACACGGGTGAAGATAAGGCTGTCTTTCCCTGACTGGAAAGGTCTCTGCGCAGGACGAAAGATGGATGCCAAATTAGCAGTCAATAAAATCAGCGGTAAATCCATTAATGAACTCTAAATGATGGATGAAAGAACGAACCACTTTTATCCTGCTGAGAAGCATGATGGGAGCAACTTCATGTGGCTTTTGTGTGACAGAAGTTGAAAGGTAGAAATGAGTAAGAGATAATATGAAGCTCAAAGACTAACAGGCAAAAATGGTAATAATAATAATAATAATAATCCAAATCAAAGCTGTTAAGCGCCCCTGCACAAGAAGTATCGTAAAAAAAAATCTGAATCGGAAAATGTTGACCCAAATGCCCTTCAAATCCGGAGTATAAAGTGGCTGAAAATCCAAAAATCCGAGTGTCAGGCTGCCACAGATACATCTCCTTCTAAAGCCGGGATCCTTACCAGGAGAGTATTAACTCACAATCTATTCAATGCCTGCCCTGTACAAGGCCACGAAACATAAAAACCTATTCAATGCTGTCTGAGAACACAAGGGAAAAAACGAAATGAGTCTTTTCTTAATCTGGACACTTCGTATAGAAACAAACTGCCTGGCAAAGTACTGGAAGTAGTTAAGCAGCCGCAGTAAATATTATTCCTTGTACAACTGAAAGACCTTCATGATCTTACAAAACTGCTGTCTCTTCTGCAACAATGTTTTTGGAAATGCAGCAAAACAGAATTAAAAAGCAGCCATCCACTTCAAAGATTCATGAAGACGCGATTCCTTAAAAAGATCTGAGAGAACGTTGCCAAGAAAAACGGAGCTTCATAGAGTCAGATCCGAGTTCAGCTCGCTGCGTACAATAATGAGATTATTGTTATTCATCAGCACCTCGCTTGAATTAAATCACAGCAGAAATCTCATTTCCTGAACACTCATATTCCTGACAGCATCATCTCTGCTGGTTATGTTACATTCCTGTTTTAAAGTAGCGCTCCTCCTGATGGTATCACAGCAAAACACTTTATAAGCTTTGGTTAAAATAAATAAATAAATATTGTTTGAGTTTGCTTCTCTTTTTTTTTCTCCTCACCTGACCAAATGGCACAAAGGGAGGAGGTCCACCTTCTGCTCCAATGTTACTCCTGCTGTGTTTGGCCAGACTCTGCAGGTTGAAGGATAAAGCAAACTCGTGTTTAAAACAACACTAAAGAAAGGCCGACAAAGGCTTTCATCACAGATTCAAAATGATCACTAAAACATGATTTCTGCATTTTCCAGCCAAAGTAGCCGAGCCAATGCTCAAACGTTGACCCCTCACCCTTTGCAGTTCCCATTTCTCCACCATATGATCAACCTCTCCTCCGAGGACGGAGATTTTTGAGTCGTCGAGCAGCAAAACACCGTTTTTAACCTGGACGGTACCGAGAAGCTTTACCTTCGTTCCAGGGGGTGTATTAAGACTGAAAAACAATAAAGGAAGAAATAAAGAGAACAGGAATAAAAAAAAAACAGAAACATATGCTGCAAATATTCAGTTTCAACCTGCTGCTGCTCACGTTTCAAGCGTTTAACTCATTCGAACCATATATCGCAGCCCCTAACAGCTAATGCCTTAGCCATACACTTTCTAAATGACATGGAGCAGTTCCAGCAGATGGGCGGCAAGGCTAGGAGAGACTATTAATAATCCCAGCTGCTCACCCATCCTCATGCTAAATTAAAAGCGCCTCTATCTCATCAGGCCTGATAAGGTCTCTGCCTCTCTCATTAGGAAAGCGCAGGGACTTACAGGGATTTCCAGCTACTGATGCTGGAAGCCAAAGTAACAATTATGGATTTGACTCCGAACCTCTGGGATAGATAGTGTTTTCATGACGGCAGAAAATGCGGAAATGAGGCCTGGCCGATCCCTGATTCGATCACAAACGCTCCATCCAACAAACACACTATTCAACCTCAGTGTTGTTACTCGAAGCTTAATTGTCTTCTCTTTATGTTGCGGTCTTACATATTGAACAGTCCCGTAATCCATCTCATCCTTCTTTGCCTCCCACTTATGGCCTTACTCGCACTAAAGCAGACGCTTTGATCAGGAACACTAACCGCTGCTGTCGGCTGCTCATAAAGGGGGGATTTGTTCTGTTCTCCCCTCTCTTCCCATCAGGAAGTCAAGGCCCACATTCTGGCCCACTCCACCTGTACAGACTAGCTAGTCACCATGGCAGCAGTCGTCAAGGCCACCGTTGCTTGGATGGAGATGTAATTAAGGCTGCGAATTGTTAGATCAGCTGCCACTATGTGGAAATTGCAGATAAAGGGGAAATTCAGGCATGCGGCGAGGTGAGAGTGTTGACAAGGGGGGTGAGGGGGGAGGGAGTGAGCAGAATTTGACACTGAAGCAGCTGAACGCAGCTCGTGTTGAATCTATGAAGCAAACCCTTTTTTTAAAAAAACAGCTTTTCTCTCTCATGGCCATTAAACAGTGATTTTAACTCCCCTGGAAATTTGACTGAACTGCATCCCTTTACTGGCACAAAGATGATACACACCTGATCCCAGACAGATGTTTAAACTCTAATCCCACACAGGTGGTGTGCCCATCTGTCATTTGTAGTCGCAGCATTCGTGGTGCTCCCTGGGACTCCTCATTGTCTTTAGGAGCTGAGATATTTCTTACTTTCTGCAACTGGAGGACACATGGACCCTCCAACTGACCATGTTGCAACAGACGACCAAAGGAAATGACAAAAGAAGAGGGCATGTCAGATGATCACAGGTAAAAGCTCCATGACTTATTTGCATGTATTATAACAGCACAGTTTTGTGAATTTCATCACACTGCTTATTCTTGGATTTATTGTCGCCACTTTGTGTAAAAGCCTTTATGGAGCCCTTCCCTTTAAATACCACTGTGTAATACAGTGAATAGAAATGTGTAAACACTCTCTAGATATTATACTGCAATCTGTACGTGGTGCAGTGTTAATATACAAGCTAAAAGTCATATTAACTCTTTTAGAGTACTTAGGTTGAATAAGAATGTCTAATATTCTGAATTTGGAGGGAACAAAAGTTAAGTACACAGATATTTCCCTGTTTTAATATTTTGGAACATTTTTCTATCCAATTGCTCAACTTCTATTTTTATAGGGGGAAAAAAACATCTAATTTGACCTTCATTTCACAGTGTAACAGCACCATCTAGTGGCTCTTCTGAGAACTGCCATTTATGGGTTACTGCTCAGTAAGCTGTTGATGCACTGACTGAAACATTAAATTGTAGTGAAAACACAAGATTTTTTGCTGCACTTACCTTCTCAGTTCTTCCACTGTTGATATCAGATGGCAGAGACTTTCTACCGATAGGCCTAAGATCACTCTGCAAAGGAATTAGGACTTAATCAAAAAGAAATGGAAACAAATCTGCCAGTATTTATCAAATAAAACAGGAGAAAAGTATTATTGCAATTCACCTTTGCAATCCGTGACATATGTAGTCATCGAAATTCAGTTTATTGAATATTAATGGTTTATATAAACTGAAGTTACCATTAATCTGTTGCCAAATTCGAAGATGTAAACAGTAGATAACACTAGATTAAAGTGTACCACAAAAATGAGCATTTAACAAAAGCCATATAAATGTAATAATTATTACAGGCTTATAAGTTTGTCCTCAGTGTGTAGGAACAGAGTAACATGTCTTTCTCTCTCTTTCTTTCTTTTTCTTTTTTTTTTTTTACACAGAACTGAACTTCGCTGCCTTTTCAGAGAAAAAATAAATGAGTAGACCATTTATGTGATTTATAGGGGGGTAAAGTGACATCATTGATAACTGATTAAATTATGATGATTAAATTATTAATTCAAGCAATAAAATATCCATTTCACCAGAAAAGTGTCTCAGTGATATTAAAGATCTCTTTCAGCCCAGACCGAGACAGCAGCATCAACATAGTAATAACCACCATACAGTGTTTTGAGTGAAATTCCTAAAAAAAATGCTAAAGCCACAGTGGCCAAAAAAGGGTCTACATCCATTTTATTAGCGAAGCAGCAATGGCATTATAATAAATTTATTACTTGTTTTTATATTTTACACATTTTATGGCCACACAGTCTCTGGCCCATAACTCAATCAATAGATGGAGCTGGTGGAGTTATGTGAGGTCCTCCAGGATAAGCCCTGAGGTCAGATCTTCTGTAATGAATACTTCAGCTGTTTTTCTGAGCTCATATGATACTGTAGATGTCTCACTGAATTCTTGAAAGAAATAAAATAAAGACACTTTCAATCTATGACTACTTCATTAATGTTTGTTTTTTGTGCATTTCTGTATTTTTTAATCATTTATCTGTATAACCCTAAGGCATTTAAATTGTTAGGTAATTATACTATATTTGAACAAAGTCATCTATCAGTGTCATGGAAACATACAGATACTCAACACTCGCTAAAGGAGTTTATTTGATAAATATGGATTAAGGCTTATTTTTTACAGCTGATGCTACTAAGAATAGACAGATATTGCTCAGTTTGCCAATAATAGGTGACTTTCTGGTCCTAGGAATAGACTTATTCACATAGCACACACAATGAAACTTAGTTTAAAATTTGTTAATCATTTAGTCATGCAAACAACAATTTATAGCATAAGCCCAATGTCAGAATGTCTGCACATTGCCACATGGATACAAAGTAAACTTGTCATACTACAAACATGTAAAGGTAAAAGTTGCACAGTTAAAACTTACATCAAGTGCAATACGAATTATGTCAGTGTGGGTTATATTCTCAGCAGATCCTTTTAGTTCTGCTATGCCTTCATCACTGAGGTACCTGCGAGATGAAAAAAGTAGAAAAGAAAGATAATGAAGCTCAAATAGGATTCAGGTCATTTCTTTTTTTCTAACGAAAGCTGAAACCCATTTGTGTTTCTAAAGCCCAAAAGGCTAAGTGCCATAGAAATAAAGGCATTTATGTCATTTCTAAAATTAATAGTATCTTATATCCTGGAGGTTTTTCATAATATATTGTCCTTTTGACATTAAATTTTATTGAAATTAAACCATGTAAGGCATTCAGTGGGAGTTATCACTATTTCATGGAACTAGCAACAGTCAGTGACATCTCAAATACTGCAGTAGTATTACTTTTCATGGAATGAAAGATGCCAAAACAGATAGAAACAACCCGCTTAACCTGTATCTAAAACATTGAAAGAATATTGTTTCCTCCTAAAAGGCATGTTATATCAACTGCATAGAAGTTTAATCATAAAAGCAATTATATGTGTTTTCTGTTGTTATTTTAAGAGCATTAGACAAATAACATAACAGCTGAAACCTTTTTTAATCTGCCAATCTGCAAATATTCACATCCACTAGAGCAAAGACAAAGAGGACAAACTGGGGAGCACCATGTGTTGTCCTGTCACGATACAAAATAAGTTTGGCAATGTTAACTTCTTTTTAACATGTTGATTTAAAAAAAATCGTAAAGAGGTTGATCGTACTATTAACCAAGCGAAGAAGTAGATTTTTATAAATCGATGCTAGGCAGACACATGCTCTTTTACGATAACTGCAGCCGACGGTTCAACGTTTCACTGTTATTCATATTTCATTTGCAAAGACTTGCTTTTCTGAAAGCTTGCTCTAATGAGCGCTCTCAGGTTTCACTTGCTAACCTTACGTTGTTATTACTCAAAGTCTGTCTCGTATTTGATATTTCCACGCTCACTGTATGTTAGCTAGTTAGCATGCCTCGATGTTTACTTTGTTAGAAGCCCATGCTTCAATACCACTTATTATTCCTAATATAATCTAAAATGTCCGTATGTTATCCGTTTTCCGTGCTCTTGCACAACTTTACAGTAAAGAAGTTCTGATTAATAATTATAGCCAACAACTATTCTGAACATCAGTTGGAAAGCTAGCTGTAACATAAGCTATCATGCTACCTACCAGCCCTCTTTAGTCAGGGAATCTGCCAAATCGGTCATTTCCGTCCCGGCTACAGATGTAATAAAGACAACGAAAGGTTTAGACTGTGAGCACTTCAATCACGACTATCTTATTCTGTAAAACATATTATAGTCCTGCTGACAAAGCTTGCTAATGTGACTGTTGATCGACTCAGTCGCCGTAAATACGTCACCAACCAAGACGCATTGTACCTATACGGAGTGTCAGGAGGGTCAAAATACGTGGCTTTATTAGCGCTGACCAGAAAACTTTTAAAATAGACCTGTTTTCCCTCACACCTATTAGCTGAGTGATGTTAGATTCGGTAGTATTTTGGAGCAAGTCTTTTCTGTTGAATTTCAAGACATTTTTATTTGAATGTAGAAAATATTCTCAATAAGTCCAGAGTGAATGTCGCGTACATTTGCTCATGATACCCCTTTGTAACCTTGTAGGACAGAAACTAAACTCAGTTGTCTAAACACACAGACCAACTCATTCTCATAATTATACTCTTGATCTTGTGAGATTACTCATATGGAATTGAAAGTGAAGAACAGTTTTCCTCATAACTCTGCTTTGTCTGACTTTTTTCTAGAACTTGTGAGTTTACTTGACTGCATAAAGGCTGAGAAGAATTGTCATTATATCTGTCAGACAATACAATTATCAAATTTAAGAAATCGATACCAATGTCTGTAGAACCTGATTTATGTTTGGAACGTTTCTGTCTTGTACAGATCTCAAGCTTCATCCAAATCTTTAATTTGTATTTTAGACCCCATCCCAACAAAATTGTGAAAGGAAGTTTTCCTCCTAATTAAAACGTCTGTATTGGATTTGATTAGTATTTATGATTTGATTATATTTATAATAATGAAATTACTCTGAATTTCCTCCGTTTAGACATCATGGAAAGTGTCTGCAGTACAACAATGAGGAGTTATTTTCAGGATTTGTCCTCTAACTTACATATAAAACCGATAACTCAGACTGCCTTCTTCCAGCTACATAATTTTGCCGATGCAGAAAAACAAGTTTATGATTTTGTTACCTCAAGATTGGACAGCTGCTCTCGGTTCCATATATTCCCATCAGAGTGCTTCACTCTCAGACTGTAGGTTGATCAGTGGTTCCAAGAGTTTTAAAAAAGAATCAAATCAGCTCTCAGGCCCCTCTCTTATGGAACCAGCTCCCAGTTTGGCTTCTATCTCTACGTTTAAAATCAGGCTTAAAAGCTTCCTTTTTGATAAATCTCATGGTTTTTTTTTTGCCATAGGCTTAGATGACTGAGGGACATCCCATGATGCACTTCCTTCACTTTTCACTCTGCTCTACATTTTCCATGTATAAATGTATGACAGTTGACATCAATAACTTGTGTTTCTCTTATTCTCCCAAAACAGGTCTCCCTGGCTAAAAGTTGTGGTGTCTGTTGGTCCTCTCTACCCCCAGTTGAGCAGATGGCTGCCATCCCTGAGCAGGGATCTGCCGGAGGTTCTTCCTTCCAAGGGAGTCCCTTTTTCCTTTCCACTGCTGCCCGCTGTCCCGTGCTCAGGAATTGAGGACAAGATTCCTTGAAATTTTTTCAAGATTGCTTTGTATTATTGCAAACTGGGCCGATGTAGATTTGTTTTAATTGGATCACAATAAACTGTCTTGAATTGATTATGTCTGTAAAATGCCTTGAGGAGTCTTTGTTGTGAATTAGAGCCCTACAAATGAAGCTAAATGGGATTGAACTTTGCACTTTGGTGCTTCTAACCAAGGCTAATTCTACAATTACAATGTGAAGCAACAAAACAAAATTGTAACTTGATACACCAGGCTGGGAAAAATACTTGTGAAGCTCTATTTCTGAACTTTTGAACGCTGCAGGAAAAAGACTGCTCTAGAAATGTGCGTCATGACTGTCAGTGTGCCATCCAAAACATTCAGAAACACAGAGTTTATAAATCAGAAACTTATTTATTAGGAAACTCAGCACACACCTCAACTATTAAGGGGAAAGTTGTGTGCTTACTAAGTGATATTTCTGTGGACAAGAAGCCAAGGTACATGAACAGTCAGAGGCATAGTGACAGGACCCTCACTGTCACACACTGTTTTGTGCATTAGTCTGTTGTTGAAGTTGTTCAATTAAGTGAATTTACAGAAAGAAAAATCAATATTTGTTTGCCTTTATGGTTCTTTTAGCTAGAGTTGGATGTTGGGCAAAGAGTGCAAGGTGTGAAAAACAGCTTTTCTTATTGATTTAATGAGAGAAATTTAGAATCAGCTAAAGAAATTTGACAATGACTCTCGAGGTCCGATGACAATCAGTGCCATGTTTTACAAAGCAGTAAATAGATTTCAGTTTTCAATAGATAAGATCTAATTCTAAAAGCTGAGAATGTGCGAATCTAAGACATCCATTCCACATCATAGTTATCAAAGCATACTGTGAATAATGTAAATCAAATATTTTATTTAAGTGAATTTGGTGATGAAAAAACATGAACTGGTTGTCCCTGATGTTGCTTAAACTTTAAGTTTCTTCAGCATCAACTTATTCCATTCCTCACAGGTCCATTCCCAATGGACATGCATTTCCACAATTATGAAGCATTTGTGAAATTTGAAATTTATGGATAGCACCTTGGGATGCAGCATCTTGTTTTTGAAGGATGTGAAAGGATAAAAAAAAACTGTAAGCTTAATTAATGAGAAATTAAACAAAATCCAGAATTGTATTCAGGTGATCCAAGTTTTAAGCTGGTGCCACATGATGGCAGCATAGGCCCAGAGAAATGACAAAACAGGGCCTCCAACATGAAGGTTTAACAGGTTGTTTCCAAATCTGTCCATATTTTAACCCCCCTAGCAACAGCAATAGACCACCCCAGAGATGAAACTTCTTGGTGAAGACAGTTCTCATTTAGTCAGAGCTTTTATGGTTACCTCTGAAGCTGTTTAAAAGCCTGGCTAAATATTATAATTCCATGCAAAAACACACCATATTCAATGTTGTTTCATTGCATTCACTAAAACAATGATAATAAATTTAGCATTTTTAATCCCAATTGGGAAATGGAACTCTGAATCTCTAAATGTATTAGAGAGCAGTGGGTAACAGTAGGAGGGGTTAAGTGCCAGGCACTAGGACCGCAGGGGTTCATTTATGATGACATGCAGGGGACTTGGATCGAGTTTTCCGGGACCCAAGTGCACCTCTGTCTATCAAAATCAGCATGACACTGTGATGTAAGATTTAAGTGATATGTTTCTAGCACAGCCACTGATGAAAAATGACATGTTTAGCCGGGAATGGGACAAAAGCTATTATGTACATATATAAAACATGTACTTAATCCAAATTCTTTCAGTAATGTGCATGAAGCATAAAGAAGCGTATGTACTGTGTTTTTGTCTTTTAAATTGTCTGACAATATACACTGCATAGGAAACATACTTGGCTCATTTTAACAACTGGCAGTCTGTGTTAATGGATTTTGCTGTTTATGACAATAATGTCTTGAAATGCACATGTCAACGAAATACAGATAAGGAATAAATAAGAAAAAATATGGATTTTCTGTGTTGGAAATTGGAAGGACTAAGATCAGTATCAGCATTTTAAAAGGAATTCTGAAATTAGGATCATTAAGCCTCTGAGGTTTTTGAATGCACATCCCTGTGGCCGTTCTGTAACCGATTTGGAAGGCCTGATCTCACATTGTCTGAGAGGATTAACGGGCACGGTGCCACCAGGCTTGTGTTTGGCTAGATGAAGAGCGTTAACACATTGCTGGCAGTCATGCAGATGGCCTTCACTAAATTTCATGGAATAAAGGCCTTTGAAGATAACAAGATTTTGAGAGGAAGAATTCAATGAAAGTCAAATTTGATGTCATGGCTAAAGGCCTCATTCAGTGGCAACATTCGCCTCTCATTTTCAAATTTGAAATCCACAGCCCAAATGCGTTTAGAATATGCAGTTGCTGGTTGCAAATGTATTTTTGCATGTCGTTTTTCTTACGGCTGCTAATTTGTCCCAGCCCATTTCTTTTTTGCAGAATGACAAAGTTAATGGTAACAGGGGCATAACAACACCAAATCACAGCTCCACTTATCAAAAATTGATGCTTAAATTGCAAGAGTGGAGTGGTTTACTTGAGCCAGGAGATAACTAAAACCAGTTCTTTTTATGTTTCTGAGGTGTCTGTGACACATTCTTTCAAAAGAAAAGAACTAAATGAAGCCAATAAAGCAATCATTTAAGTTAACTCTTACATCCTAACTCCATTAGATTGGAGTTGCACTATCATTCAATTCAAGAGTTTCACTAACAGGAGCTCTACTGTTTTCATAGTGGTTATTTAATCTATTTGTTTATTAGTTGAAGCCGTAGTCTGTTTTGTGTGCCTGCAGAAAGAAACCCTTGTTCTCAATTATATTTTAAAGGATGTCACATAAGTTTTTTCTTTTAATATCCTGACATTAGCCTGTTGTTTTTCCACCAGAATATAACTGGGATTTCTGTTAAGAAATTCAGTTTGTCACCCTTCCCAGTTCACACAGTTGAGAACATCAACTACATGTCAACAAGAAGTCAGAGACAACAGATTAACGTCTGACACTCACATGGCCAGGTGCAGATAATCTGAGTGTCAAAGATTCAACTGTCTGTACCACCGTGTTAGCGTTGGAGATTTGTCTTTAATCCACTACAGCAAAATACGTCATCTAGAGACTAACAACAGTTTCACTACAAAATAAGATGTGAGAGGTTAAGTTAAACCTCCTGGTGGAAATTCTAACATGAAAAATGCAGCTTTGAGTTTATTTTTCATATTTAAAACTGTAGATAGATCTTTGATAACAGTTTCCGGAAAATGTCACCAGGCAATGGCGTATGAAATGGAAATACGTTCCCACCGCCTGTTGACTTTTTTTGCACAGTGCGGATATGTTCGAGTCCCATTTATTAAGAAACAGAGGTATACGATGAAATATTTTAAGAATCAATTAATTACATGTTAAATTTTTATTTGATACTGAAAATGTTTTGGGCCAGTCTTTCATACAGTAGGTTGGAATAATGAGGTCTCTGCTCTCCTGTACTTTTCTGTCTTGCATTGTACCCGAAAAAGCCTCTTTCCAAATACACTCTGTTGTATCATTACTGTGTTGTGTAGAGAGTGGTAGGAATTGTCCATTATGTCCAGCAACCTGTGCAGCCTTCTTTTCTGTGCAATCAACTCCATTGGCTCAAGAGTTGTCATCAGCAACAAGTCAGCCTTTCTGATCAGATCGTTTAGTTTCTTTAAGTCTCTTGCTTTGATGCTGCCACCCGAACAGAGGCTGCACAACAGATTGCACTTTCCAAAGAAGTGTTAGAAGACATGCAAATGTTTGCAGATGCCATTAAATAATCTTAGCTTCCTTAAGAACAAGAGTCCCTACTTGTGGAGGCCCTCAGTATTATGTATCCCTTCAGGGTTGTAAACTGTCCAGGTATTAGTAGTCATCCACCACGTCCATCTCTTCACCCTGAATGCAAATAGTGTTTTGTCTACACCCAAAATCCACAATCCACTATTTGGTTTTGCTTTACATTTAAGATTAAATGATTTTCAATGCACCATGCCACAAAGTGATCTATGAGTTCCTGTCATCTTCCTGTCCATCATACATCCCAAACTGCAGAGTTATGTGTACATTTCTGAAGATAATAGGACTCAGAGTTGTGTTGGAAGTCTGGGGTGGACAGCGTGAAGATAAATGGTGAAAGTACAGTCCCTTGTGGTTTTCCTCTGCTGCTGACCACTTTCTCAGACATGCAACCTTCAGTGTCACAAACTATGGTCTGTCTTTTGGATTGTCATAGATCCAGGCAGTTATGTAGCACAACATTCTCAGAACTTATTTTCACAGAGCTGTTTAGATTATTTCTGTCCTTCATGGACAAACTATTTAATCAGAATATTAATGAAAATATTGAAAT
>JAVQJG010222580.1:0-21692 GCA_036024015.1 Craterocephalus amniculus
AGGGCAACACACTGGAAGGACCCCAAAATATGGACACAGAACAACAGAGTTGGAAGTTATAGTGAATCTTTAATGGCAGTGAGGCACCTGGAGGAGGTGGTGAAATCCAGAGAAGCGTGAGATGGACATCCTCTGGGAGTCACAGGTAAGTTGAAACTGAGGATCAAAGGAAAAGGTTAGGGAACAGAATCAAAAAAACTGAAAGAATTATAATACTCAAGTACTGAGCAGCTTGTGGGAGAGCTGGATACTTGAAGGGAGCTTGATTGCAGATTAGTGCCAAGCGCTCCAGGAGACTCCGCCCATGCATGCACACCAGAGGAGAGGGAGGGGTAACCAGGAAGAGTGCTAAGTATGTATTAATGTATGTATGTATTCATGTGTGTATGTATGTATGTATACATCTATGTATGCATGTATGTAAGTGTCTATGTATGTATGCATGTATGTTAGTGTCTATGTATGTATACATGTATGTATGTATGTATGCATTTATGTATGTATGTAGACCTTGGCTTGAAAAGATTTGCCTTGTTCTTTCTACTTTGTTTAAACTTGCACCCCTCTGTAAAAAGTAAGGAAATTAGAGCCCTTTTTTAAAAAGATGTTTTCTCTCTTCCATATGCCATGTCACACTGGAATTGATCGTTGGAAGAAAATCTGACTCCTACCAAAGGATTATCTTATTTCTAACAACATTAAAGTAGTATAATTCAAACTTCTACATATTTTTACTCCGCAAAATGTTTTCTAAATTAACTCAAATCAGATTCTGATATAATTAGTTCATACTGTGATCTCTCAACTTAAATAGATTAATTGATGCTTTGCTGTTTTTGTATTTTTTAATAATAAAGTACTTTGATCGGGAAAATTAAGGACGATGGACGACACTTAATGTTGACATATAACGACATTGAGGCCTGTTTTCATTGTTCTTGTGTAATAAAACAACAACAACAAAACACAAAGACACCAAATTCTGTATCAGCACCAGATCTACAGAGTAGGTTTGTACTGGGGAGCAAAATTTGACTGGTTTTACTGACTTTCTGAGACTTTTGCAACCATGATTATATTTCATTGTATCTTAGAAAAGATGAATAAATCAAACAATGGTCAGTGTGGGAATAATGAGTCCCTCATTAAAAAGCTCCAGCTCTATATTGTAGTTCACCATTTGTACCACAAGAGGGTGCCAAACCCCAGGAAATATAATCCTTTAAGAAGAATCTTTATTATTGTTAAAATGATTATCTGACCAGCAGCAATTTATTTGGTCAAAATTATAAAATTAACCAATCAGTAAAGATGAATTATTGAGAATTAATATGCATCATTTCCAATCATTCTTTGAGGATAATCTTTTTGAGTAAAAACTTTTTTGTTTTAAAATATAGACCAGAAATGGTGAAAATAAATCTGAATATCCCGGGATTTTACATTATCTGATGACTTACAACTTTATCAATTACACAGAATATTGATATTACCACATATGATTTGTAGTAATTGCTCGGCTTAAAATCAGTCCAGAAATATATAAAAAATACTTTTTGCATTATATATATATCAAAACTACCCAGTTTAGTTTCTCTCAAATAAAGCAATGACACCATTGCAGAAAACCAAGAAGATAAGCAACTGTCACCTTTGAGAAACTAAAACTAGATTAAGTCAGTATTAAGTGTTTTTAAATGTAAATAATTAAGATTGTCACACTTAAATTGTGTGTTTTTTCAACTAAAAATCGCTCATCTCATACATCAGGATAAAGTTCTTCTTGCCTGATCAGCCGTTCAGTCTTGACTCAAAGCAATGCTTCCTTAAGGTGTGATGATGAACTCTACACAATCATCCACTGTATAAACTACAACCAGATTTAATCTTTACGAAGAACCAGATGAAGTTAGTATTAGCTGCAACAGGGAAATTCCCAGTCTGTTCTTGCAGATTCCAGCTGCTGATTAATGAAGTCTGACAGCAGAGTCTGATGGCATTTTAGTTGAAATGAGATCCTGTGAATGCAGCTTGTTAATCAAAGAACACACTGAGAAAGAAAAGCAATACAGAGGACTGGTGAGACAGAAACATAACGAAGCTCGTCGGCATCTGGAGAGAAAGTGGTGAGTTTTCATTGTGTGCAGGCTGCGTGCAGTAAGACACTTTAGGGAACACTTTATTACTTTCACAAGCTGATTCTTCATCATCTTAAACAGATTAGACAGCTAATTACGCACTTATCTTGTTACTGCATCAGTGAAACTGTCTGCAGTTACTGTACTTCTGAGTTTATGGAGTCAAATCGTCACAGTAGTGAATTTTCTGTGCACAGATGCTTGTTTTATATTAATTAATTTTAGATCTAGAATATTAAATTTCATGCAGTTGCACATATTGATCATTATACGCTCAACTGTATCTGCTGGTCACCAAATTGTGTGTTAAAACCCATCATTTGTTGTCTAGTCAAGGTAAGAAAATAAAAAACTAAAGAAAAAATAGCAGCTGCTTAGTTGTTTTGTTACAGTCAGATTTTTCTTCTTCAGATTCTAAGCCAGGGTAGAAACTGTGGAGGGTCCACTTTGAACACATTCATGCAGGAGAAAATTTGTTCCTCACTCCAAATATTAAGTCTGTTGTTGAAAAATTTGATTTGGTACAATTTCAGTCAGACTAACATGTCTGCATGTATTTAAATTAAAATAAATTATGTAATCTAAACTCAGTGTATAAGAGGTTTTTTATGCAAGTGAGTGTTGCACGTAGATGTGAATTTATTTATTCTGAAAAAAAGTGTTAAATTCTCCTCCTGCACTTGAACACTACTTTTACATCCAATGAACTGCCTTTTCCAATTGTTAAACTACTAATAGATGGTAATAGTTGGTCAATGTCTGCACCGACCAGCAAGACTGACCAATCAGAACATACTGGCTATTTTATGAGATGGATGGCTTCTTTTTATGCAAAACATACATATAAAACCAGCAAACAAATAAGAAAGAAACATATTTAAAAATGTTATTCTTAAAAAGACAAAAAAAATACCTTTGAGCGGTTCCTTTTTTGCCATCTGTGCTTAAAGAAAAGCTGCAATGTTGAATTTCTGTGTAAGTCATCACTTCAGCCGGTCTGTTGTTTGAGCTGCAGTTATCCAGCTGGTGTGTGTTTTCAGCTAAATAAGATCTGTTTGGATAAATCCAACATCCACACTCTCTGTTGTGAAAGACAACACGTCCTTTGTGGCTTGAAAGCATCGAGTAATCATTGTTTCTGCTAAAAACTTTACTATAATGTTTTACATGGAAACAAGCAACCCTGTCTGGTTGAAGTTGCAGTCTCTCCAACACAAGGTGGCATCAGTGTTCGCGGCTGTAAGGTGAAACAGAGAAATAAATGCCATGAAGAGAGTTCCTCTGTTAGGATGCTTTACAGCAGGTCGCACACCCGTGTCATCTCATCTAACCCAAAGGAGAACTGGTTTGGCAGGAAGACTTCCTCTGACCTGCACCTTGTGCTTGGTATTTGTACACTGTCATCACATATGCTGTCGAACCAGAAGAGCCACACGGAGCGTCACTGTAGACACTCCTCAGGTGTGTATTTTTTGTCCTTCAACACAGCTGACAATCAAATAAAGCCGAAGTCATGTTGTGTGACCCTGAAACCCGGAATTCATCCTGATATTTGCCGCAGAACTAGTGGTACGCCTGTCTTTATCTAATGATCTGAGATCATATGATATCAGTAAACAAAGAAGCCTGACGCCTCAGTGCCTGTGTAAATAAAACCCATCTCTGGGAAATGACTGGTTTCTCAGTAATACTTACAGAAGATCTGGTTTCACATGATAAATAAACCTACAAACCCATTACATCAGGATAGCACACTGTACCTACTGCCCTCTTATTAATCATGTTGTAGCAGTTCAACTCTAAAAAAGCAATTCCATGGGAATACTCTGTAAATTTTTCTCCCCTGCTCACCACAACTCTAATCACCTCTGAACAAACATGCTTCAACGCTCCTAAAAATACTTCCCTGTTTAAAAATGGGAAGGCATCCCATTCTCAGTGGTTACATTGCCTCTGGTGTTTCCGCTCTCCGGAGGAAAAAATAAATAAAAAAAAGCCAGTAAATAGAAGCCGTACCAGCACTGCTGTCAGTCTGGGATTAAGTTGATGCTCAGCCTTTCAAACAGTTCGTTTGCTCATCATTAGCCCAATCGCTTAAATAGGGAAGCATATCCGCATGGCAGGGGGGGAGAAAAATAGAACTAATATTACATTTCTAAAGAGGATGACATCAAAAGACGAAGAGTTGGCCCCAAAATAAATGCTGAATTAGAGAGCAGCCCTCCTCTGAACCGGAGGAAATTAGCATAATGCTTTTAGACGCTCAATATATATACCCAGTAATCTTTCCCACTGACTGCAGCTGGTGGTCATCCAATCAGCTGAGCCAGTGTTAAATATCACAATTCACCTCTCAATAGCTGCTTTGTTTCCAAACATGTCTGATTTTAAGAGGCAACAAAGATGGAAACAGAAAAGATAAAAACATTGTTGGTATAGAATGAGCCAATCAGAGCTAAAGATCATCCATCTGAAACTGCACCGTGGATGAGCCACTGGCACCATCCAGAACCCATTAACAGATGGAAGAGTGATTCAGAGCTGGCATGTTGTTCGGTAGTGGAAACCCAAACCCAAAGTGTCTGAAGCCAGTATCAACGACCTCTATGGACATTTTGGAAAGGAAAAAAAATCTGTTCCTTCATTAATGGGACAATTTGCAAAACCAAACATGCGAAGAAGCCTGAGGATTACTGGGAGCACATTCTTCAGTCAGCTGAGGCCGAGGTAAATTTGTTCAGCTCAGAAGGACTCCTGCATGTTTAGCATGCACCTGGTCAGGCCGACCACAGAGAACACAAAACCCCCAGCTGTGAAGCTCAGAGTGCGATGATGCAGGGTTCAAAGGTGTCGGAGGGGGGGTGGCATTTATAGCCGGCACTGCAAATGTATGACGAGTATGCACAAAAAACCCCACAAAAGCACGCTCCATCTCTGGAAGAGGAGGCAGCAGAACACATTGGTGATGATACAAAGCGTGCTGTAAAACCCTCTTTAGAGCTTCAGAAGAAATAAAAGTGGAAATATTCATCGTCTCCTGTCAGTGTTGAAGGCCTTTTAAAAGCAAACAGGGAAATTAAATTCACCTTCAAAGACGTAAAGAGAAGAAAAAATTTCAGTGTCGGCAATAAAGGCGAACTGACTTTGATTTAAACAGTAAAAGATTTTTATTTAACAATTACTGACAATTTTAGATACTAAGGTGACTCTGAAATAGTGTGCAACGACCTGTGGTGCATGCTGGAACCGCTGAATAAACAGAGTCTGGCTTCAGGTTAAAGTCAGGTGGACCTGCTGCAATAATCTTCCAAAAATCTACCAAATCTACCTTTCAATATGCTTCCTTTTTGCCTCCTGTTGATTCTGCAAACAAGATATTTGATGTAACAGAGAAGATGAGCGAAGCCTCAGGCCGTCTGAATGGTAATTGTCTCCGTGGACCGAAGGCTAGATTGTGTGAAGAAGTGAAGAGACTAAAATACAGAACAAAAGCTGTGTGTCAACATGCTTTATCTACAGAGGAGATACACTCCAGCTTTTCTGTAGGCAGGAATGAAAGCAGCCGTGTTCCCACACAGCCATGACCTTCAAAGGCAAACACGCGGTGACACTGCGGCAAAGCCAAGCAGAGGACTGTTTAAGGAAAACAGCACTCAGGAGTCCTGAGGAGCAGGTTGTGTTTTACTGCTGCTACTTCTAATCTTTGATCTGCAGGCATGAAAGCCATGCATGAAGCCGCACTGGTCTCTGGTTATCTTTCCAGCAGGACACTTAGGGACAGTTTTCACACACTTTATGCAGCAGAACCTCATTAACAGGGAGATTCTGATCCCCTGCCCCAGTTACAGTTGTTTGGTACAGAAACTGCTTTTTTCCTGCACCTGAACACATCATTTAGCAAACCACCTTGGAGCTCATTATTATAGGAAAGGAGAGTATGAACAGATCTGTAAAGTATGAAACTGCAGCACCTTTAATAAAGTGTTATACTGATTATTGTTCCCTTTTAGGTAAACGACTAAACTGGAATAATTTCTAAGACAGCAAGGCAGAGCTGCAACCAGCTGCAAAGGTTTGCAGAGCAGCTCGAGGAAAGCTGCGGAGATTTTCTGAAGAACAAGGACGGAAAATGAAACAAAACAACACATGTGTGCACAGAATTCTTTCACGCCTCCACCAGATAAAAATGTGTTCCCGCGCTGGGTTTGTTTGCTGGTTTAGAACAAGAAAGAAAAGCAGATTTACACAGAGTCACTGCAACAGATGATTTTTTTAACCTTTTAGTCACCATGTGCAACTAAAGTTTTCCTTCAGCTTAGCATGCCACACAAACTTTATTCATTAAAACAGCTGAAACAAAGTGCTGACTACTAAAAACCATAAGAAAGATGAAAACATCAGAGCAACTAAAATGCAACAAAGCAAGACCAATTACAATAAGTAAGATCAAATCGAGAAGCTGTCTTGCTGAGGTTGAAAGCCAAAGGATGAAGATCAGTTTCTAAACTTTTACACAAATTCCCTTAAGACACAAACAATCAAAAGAAAACCATTGCTAGTGAAATGTTAATCCTTAAAACAGTCTACTCTATTGTTTGGTACAGATCATTTTTCAGTGGCTATAGGAAGTTTTGTCCAAATATGGGCAAATGAACCTGCCTGAGCCACCTCTGCCATGTGGGCTGAGTATGTAATGGCAGAAATAAAGGTTGCGCTCTCATTACCGCTGCACATTTCTACCATTTCTCCCTTGTTTTTTCCTTATTAACTGTGATATCAACCATTTGTTAAAGGCGCAGTAAGTAACTTTCCAAACTTAAAACTTTCTTTACTCATTTGATGCTACAGTGACATCTGTTATGTTACATTTCTGTAGCCATTCGTACGTAAATTCAGTAAAGTAACATATGAGGACATTATTGGAGAAAGAGGTAAAGAGAGACAGAAACAGAGTAAGAGATAAGACAAGAGTCATCAACATATGGCTGACTGTTATTGACAGGAGAGAGCTGACAGCACGGGATGCAAGATGGATGATCTGTATTTGTGTGGACTGCGCATGTGCAACACGTCCGCCATTTTGGACATGAAATACGGCAATTCCAACAATTCAGATTTGTTTGGTAAATCATTTTCACCTCTTCCTGTTACTTGTTATCATTTCCGCTGTCCCGGTTGCATCAGCACGTTTCCTTCTCGTCTTCCCGTTTACAAACTGACACTGAACATTGATGGAAAAAACCCAATGAACTGGCGCTCTGAACATTTCCTCTATTGAACAGATAAAAGAGATGAGACAAGGAGCCCCGCGACCGTAAAGAGATCCTGAAGCCTTGTCACGCTTCTTGTCACCCAAAGCAGACGGCCTTCAGATTGAGCTTTTAAATGAGAAACCTGTCGACACACTGACAATTTTTTTAAAAAGCAGGTAAAGCCTGAGTTACTGATCATTCCAGGAATAAGCAAAATGTGTTTACCAAACAATTTGGACTAGTTGGTATTGTTGTATTTAAGTGTCCAACATGGTGGATGTGTTGCAAATGCACAGTCCTCGCAAATACAGATCGGGCAACGACAAAGGGAACTGAGAAAATCTCCCAAAGTTCTGCTGTGTTTCTTAAAAAAAATATTGATTCAAATTATTATTGTGCGAAGGAAAAGACAAAATGCTAACATCTTTCTCTTGCTCTTTTTTTAATGTGAACTTTAAAGGATTGATGAATTTCTGAAGTGAGAACATGTATTTCATGTGGGCCATTTGAATTTCAGCTTCTCTCCGGCCTCCTGCAGCTTCATAAAGTTCAGAATAAAAACTGGAGAGCAGTCTGTGCAGAAAGAAACACTACGGTGGTTTTTATGTACGTATCTGGTTGCATATTTATAATATTTTACCGTTAGCGGATACCGTTAGCGGATACCGTTCCTCCTACGAAAAAGTGGTGATAATAAACACTTTCCATCTTCATAGGAAAGGAGAGAACAGATGGTGTCTATGATTGTGAACTCGCATGCTTAAATCTGTTCTTGTTAATGTCTTTTTTATCTTATAGTGAAAATTCTGGCTCGACTTTTTGCCCTTGGAGTCCAGAGCCATGAAAAACTGTGAGAATGGAAATCGAGGCGTCATTCTGGTCCTTCCTGAACCTCAGCCTCATTCAAACCTGCGACAGCTGGAGCGCTGCATGCAGGGGAGGCTGCAGCCTGTGACGGTGGCCTGAGGTACGTGTCCAGCATGGAGAAAAGACTTTGTTTAATTGCTTAGCTGGAAATAGCCTGAGGAGGGGCGGGTGCTGCTCGGCTGGCGCTCAGGAGGGGAAAGGGATTGCCCTAACTCGTTAAATCACCACCCTGACCTTTGCCCCGACTGTGTCCACTGTGGGTGATGCGACTCCACACGGATACACCCCTCTGAAGGTATAGGTATGAACACACACACACACACACACACACACGCCATACATCACTGACAGAGATGACCCCAATCATCCGGAGGGAGGAGGAAAGGGAAACTGAGGCCCATCACTTCACCAAGGATACGTTTTATTGTCGGCCTCCTGTGATGATATGCCATTGAGGGTTGATCAGCTGTAATAGAGTCCGGCAGAGGTTCAGATTAAAAGTACAAATCACGTTGTTAAGGGCTGATCTGTGTAACCTCCATTTTGCTCTGTGAGGTTTCAGCCCTGCTTCCAATCTCAGCTCGGCTCGGGGAAGATAGCAGATAAGTGCACAAAGCCGGGACAAAAGGATCATAGGAAGTGTGATGAGCGCGGCTCGCTGCTCAGCCGAGAGGATATTAAACCAAGTGTCCTGCCTCCGAGCACATGTGGATGGATCCCTTCCTCCTGTTTCTGCTCCACTCGGCACCATTAGGAATACACGCCGAGGAACAACTCTGATTACATTAAAGGAGTATTTCGCCTTTTTTAAAACTGGGGACTGTTTTCATCTTTCCTTTCATACATGTGAGTGATGGAGAAAGGAATTTTCAAGATAGCTCCAGTATTTAGCCGGGCAGGCAGCTAGCAGCACAGCTAATGATAAGTATTGGGGAACTGCTCCCGCGTAAGTTCGCACTGAAAACGTTCTTTTCTACAACTCTGAAGTGGTCTGATAGTCTCAACGAGTGTCGGACAACATACTAGAGAGGTGAAATGAACAAAAGTATCTGTATTAGCTGCCAATCGCTATGTTTTGGCGTCTGTGTCCTGTTGTCTGTGCCCAAATCTCTCTGAATCGCGCGATAACTCGCATCACAGCGCGATGGGAGATTCCACTACCCGACACCAAACGATAGCAATCGCTAGGTAATACAGATACTTTCGTTGAGACTATCAGGGCACTTCAGTGTGGAAAAAAAGCATGTTTTTAGGGCGAACTTAGACGCGAGAGCAGCTGCCCGATACTTCTCATTAGCTGTGCTGCTAGCTGCCTGTCCGGCTAAATACTAGAGCTATCTTGAAAACTCATTTCTCTCTTTTATTTATTCTACTCTATTTAATTATTATTATTACGTTATTTTATTTGTTATTTTAAAAAAAAGAAAAAAGAAAATTCCTTTCCCCATCATTCACGTTTGAAAGAAAAGATGAAAACAGACTCCAGGTAAAAAAAAAGCTAAATTCTCCTTTAATTTCCCGACATGCAGGGAGCTTCCCTTTGAGAAGAGCTAAGTGCTCCCTTCTTTCGCTTATGCGACATGCAATGTCAAATCTGCAGATCATGTCACTGATCCATGAAGTCTAAAAAACTGAGCATGATGTTGTTGGAGTGAGTATAATCTCGGAGTGAATCAGTGCTCCCTGGGGCGCCGAGGGGGAAGGTCATTCATCAAAAGTCATGTGTTAGTCATCAAAATGTGAGGCGTGGGCGCTCATCGGGACCCGAGATGATGTTGAGATACAGATGAGTCTGTATCGACTTAAATGGAAAGACAGTAGTAGTCTGGATGTAGTGCCAACGGTCTCCTCCTCACAGTCTGGACACAGGAAGGAAGACTGACAAATGAGCGCACAGCAGCTGGGTCGGCCTCATGAGAAATCTGGGCTGTCTGCAGTTGTAGCAGACAGGCTGCGGGGGGGGGGGGATTGGGTTTGGCTCAGGTTTGGTCCGGACTCCCTCTCAACAAGCAGGCTGTTCAGGGCGACATACGGTTGAGTGCCAGGAATGCTTGCATGGTGACGCATTGATGTTATGCCTCCTTTTCCTATTCCTTCTCATTTGACATGGCACAGTGACTGTGCATTTAAAGTTCAGACTGTCAGCTTTAATTTGAGACTATTTCCAGACAGACTGCGCTCTTCTGCACTTCTCACTTTATTCACTCTACCTCTCAGATCCTACATGTGATTGCATTACAGAGGTTTAAGCCTGGGAAGGGTTTAGGTTCAAGAGGCTGTTCAATATCTAACTTCAGGCATGTCTAGACTTCTGGGAATTACTCTGAGCCTTGATTATACGCTTCAATGGACTCATCAAAATACAACCGAGACCAAAAGACGAGTGGCACTGCGTCCAAAATTACCCCGACCCTTCAGTCATTCATCCGATACGGCTTTAAAAGCTCACATTCATGTAGTAATCTCTGGCATTTTACATCCACGGTGCCGAGCCAAAATGTTAATGTACTGCTGTGCCAAGTGGCTGACAGAGCTCACTCTTCATCCATATGCATATTCCACTACCCAGAATTCCCTCTGCAACGTGCTCCCAACCTGACGGAGCTTTCTAAAAACAGCAGAAAGCTTAACGCCTGTGACAGCAGACGTCACACCGGAGGAGAGCAACTTTGATGAGACCGTTGCTTTTAGAGGCCTCTTTTGTTAGCAGGGGAGTGATTCACGCTTTACAAGATAAATCATCCCGCCAGCAGCCCGGCTTAGACTGTGTACAACCAGATAAGGTTGCCAAGGAAACCCTCCTGGAGAACCAATGAGCTTTTTAAATGTTTTTTTTCTTGTGCCATACCAGCCTCCTTGATCTGCACAAACAATTAATACCTTTCCCAGGCAGAGAGAGAAGGGAGACGGGGAAGTGGGAGGAAGGCACAAATCCCCAGGTGCTCAGCAAACACCACTCACTCTCTCTCATATGTGAATGAGGACAGGAGGTATAAAAAAAAAAGGAGGAGGGGGGGGGGTCACAAATGGATGTTGGGCTGGAGGACACAGAGGGATGATGTATGAGTCATTATACATTAACTCAATGAGAGAACAGCATTTAGTCCATACATCTAATCTGTACACGTGCAGCAGCACACATCGCTAATGTCCTTTTAATGAATGTTTTGAATGCGCAGCCATAAAAGTGCCATTATGTCCCGCCACATCCATTTGTGCGGCCGCTGCCACCGCGCCGGTGTCGCTGCAGCTGCTTAACAGAAACCGCTGGGGAGCGGAGCTGCTGTGGAGCCACAAGACTTCGACAAGTCACAGATCAATGCTCCGGAGCCCTATCTGTTACTGACATCCAATTATAGCGATGGACGTCAGCTTAACGCTGCCGCTAAGTGCTTTAGTCTTTTTATTGACTTTATGTCAGCAGGCTGCACATAGTGGGGCTGCTGGCTAATAATCAGGCATTGATCTATCCAGATGTAAAGATCACCAGCATGTTAAGTGCATATTCAGAAAAATACCACAATATGTAGACACACATTCACATATTAATGTGTGGCT
Source organism: Craterocephalus amniculus (assembly GCA_036024015.1). Taxonomy (NCBI): domain Eukaryota; kingdom Metazoa; phylum Chordata; class Actinopteri; order Atheriniformes; family Atherinidae; genus Craterocephalus; species Craterocephalus amniculus. The sequence goes on from JAVQJG010222580.1 coordinate 11,816, forward strand.
GGTCTATGAGTCATTATCGGGCTTTTTACATCAGTCAGGATACTTAATTAGAAAGTTAATTTTGTACAACTTTGATTAGTGCTGGCTGCAGTGAAAGTAATTACCCAACACATTAACCGAGGAAGGAAGTGGGCTTCAGTGGTAGCAAACACTTACACAAATGACAAAGATGTAAGGGTAACCACTCCAGCAAGAGCAGGAAGTCAACAAGCTCAGTTAGAAAATTTCTGCAGTCAAATAACAGCAGAAATACACATTTAAAGGAGCTATACCTGATATTATCGTTCCCCAGGGGAGCACTCTTACTGGCTGATCAGAATATGGAAGTTAACCCCATTGGCAGAGAAAGAGCGTCACGCCAAAGCTAAGAATCAGCCGCTTTCACAAACTAAAATGGCCTGGACTCAAATGGACAAATGCAGAGACAATGAGTTATCTATTTTTATGGACTTCCCCCTTTTACCACATAATATACCGTGTAAAAAACATTTTTCTTAGATTAAAATAATATCAGGTATAGCTCCTTTAATCTGTGGCACTTTAAATTAAACATTATACGGATATCATCCATTTTTTGATAAGTAATAATGTCTAAAACATGAAAACAAAGCAGAGCTGTAACTAGCTGGAAAGGTTCGCTGGAGAATTTATAAAGAATTAAGAAGAACAAGACAAAAACAAAAAGCTTTGCTTGGACAAAATGTTTTCACGTGTGCACGAGATAAAAATGTGCTCCCACGTTGGATTCGTTTGCAGAGTTTGTTTAATTTGGAACAAAAAGATAAGAGCTTTTTAACCCTGTAGCCACAATGTGCAGGAGCTTGGGTTTACACAAACACCCCGAAAACATGGCTGGTGAGACATTTAACCCTTTAACAGCCGGTTTTATTCAGTAGCAAAAACATTTTTCATCAAAATATGTGGAAATCAACCTGCCTGAGCCAAAACTACCACTTGATTTGAGTGTATAATGCCAGAAAGGAATGTTTATCTCCCTACCATTTCATATTTTGACCATCTCACTATTGTTCCAGTATTATTGCCCAAAGGAGAAGGAAAAAATGCAAAGACCTAATCTGTACACATCAGATTATATCATCGTCTACTCAGTGGCAGACATTGAAGATGGCAGGCGGCAACAGCACCTGACCCCGATATTAATTACAGTCATCAAGTGGTTGGAAAGTCACCCCACCTGGCGTAAGGGGTGAAATTCACCAGCTGATTAAAATTAATCGCAGTCAAAAAGCAGCCGGGGGATGAATCCCAGGAGAACACGCACGGCTGGAGAAGGGGGAAATTAAGTTTTAGTCACGCTCAAGACAACAGCAATCCCGGCCGGTCGTAGTTCATTTCACAGACTTTTATTATTCAAAAATACAGCACAAAAATACACACAGAAAGAAAAATGGTTTTCACACAGTGTGCACCTTTTCATATAGTATTAGTACGCTCATTTCAAAGCTATTGTTAGTAGTAGTTGACATTAATGTCTCGAGCATGGAGGGACAGTAGCACGACTATCTCCTTAAGAGCTCTGTACACTTTGCTGCCAGATGATTAACTAGATTTGTACAAGGGCCCCCATCCTGATTAGAAAATATGATACACCTGCTCTCTCTCACACACAATCACCAAGTAGAGTTTAAGGAGAAGCGATAGATGTAATTTCTTTGTCTACGCAGGCCTGGGTCTCTCTTTTCCTGCTGTTACCAAATAACTGACATTAAATCTTAATTACAGGATCTGAGACGGTGTCACGGTCTCTTCCCCTTTCATACACACACACTCGCTCGCACACACGTCCAGAAATTCCCAGTCGTACCGAACAGCATCTGCCTGCACGGACAAGCCCCGACCTTTTAGGGAAAGACTTGTCAACAGCGACCCAGCATCACATATACATCCATATAATCATCATTCATTCAGTGTAATCAGATATTTCATATGCAGAGCCTTTTGTCTAAAAGAAGCACATTTACTGAAATTAATGGTAATAGTTTAAAAAACAAAAATAGAAAAGTAAAAAGTCTAAAAATTTAACTATGGTCTAAGAATCATACGTAACGTGGGTAGGTGTGAGAAATCCAACAGAGCCAATCACAGCGAGAGAAAGCAATCAATAGCCTCCCTGTGGAATGATTATAGTTATTCTCCAGACAGAGATGGCCATGAAGAACGATGCTACTGCCTGCGCCAGGACAGACTGGCACCATGCTCGGCACAACTTAACTGGGGCGACAAGGCACAAAATAAGTCATCATAGTCCAGCTGAGAGCAGGTGAACTGGAGGGAGGAGTGTAAGGCTAAAAAAAGGAGAATAAGGCATCAGAGCAAAAAGAAAGTCCACCACATACTCGCTGTTCTACTTGTTAAGGATGGGAATGGGCAGGAAAAAGTTTCCCGAAGCCTGCGAGGGTCGGCATCAGCAGCTTCAACTGATATAAGCAGCACTGAGACTCCCAAAATAAGATCAAACCAAAGAAGTTGTGTTGTAGATGCAGAGAAACGGTATGCACCATGCTAAGCCCAATCACATTTATTCCACTCTGTGAGAACTTTCTTCATGCACTCATAATTAACATCCTTCATTAAAATCTCCAATTACTGCTACGAAAGCCTCAAAAGGATTTATACGGACCACAGAGACAAGGTTAATCAAGATATACCCTCCTGGTAGAGCAACAACAAACATGGAGGATTACACATGCTGCACGGTGTGATAATAAATTAAGGTTTGGTGTGTTTTTGTCTTACTAATTTGGTATGTTTTGTGTGTAATTAGGGTGGTCTGCTTATCCTGGTTTTGATTTAGTTTGTGTGTGTGTGTGTGGGAGGGGGATGTCTCAGTCAAACACAATAAAAGCTGATTTCTCAGTGAACCTTGCTGTCTAGCTGCCCCGTTACTTGCCAATACAGCCCATCAAAGGGCACAAGAGACGGGTGGAGGATGGACAATGGTCCCTTTTTAACTCTGGTCAAGAAGCAATAATCCACCAATCACAAGCAGTGGTGGGAGCTCCACCCCTTTGTTATCAGCCAACCAAACCCAGAGTGGGTATTTCAAATAACAGAGCAACAGCTCGATAGAAAACAGCTGACCTATATGAGCTTTTCGGCTTAATCACGGATTAAATCACATTTGTGTTCTAATGAGCCATCTAGGTTTTTTTTTTTAAATATCAAAGAATCCCAGAAACTAGGAAGACTGGGTCACCTGACGTATAATCATACTTTCACATGGATTAAAAGAAAATAAGTGAACAACACATATTCCAAACTTTCATCCACACACACACACACACACAGCTGCAGTTTTATACCAACATGCATACATACAGCTGTACACCGTGTCAGTTAGGGGCCTGGATCTGTTCCCACCATACATTACTACAGCAAGAGTAAATAAAGCAAAAAAAAAAGAAAAAAAAAAAAGAAAAACATGCATTCGCGTATGTACAATAAAATTTGACTGTTCTGCTTTATACCCACACCAATTTATATTCCGTGAGAAAGTCCAGGACAGAAAATGCATAAAAGGTTTTTTTTTCTGCATTTGATAAAAAGTTAATGTGCTCTGTTGTGATTCCAGTACAGCACAAATTCTCTCGTCAGCACACGGCAGAGCCAGGTCTTCGTAAGAAGATGGCACTCCCCATTTGTAAATAATGGAGAGGAAAAAAGGTGAAGTGAGTCAGCCTGCACCAGCTTCTGCTCCATCTTCACTGGCTCATGTCCATCTTCTTCCCTTAGCTGCTCCCCTCAGAGCAGAGTCCCTTCCTGAGGAGGGAAGGGCGCGCTAGACGATGGAGCCGTCCCTGTTCTGGGCAGGGATCATGACGGGAATGGCGCCCATGCGGCTGAGGTTGGGCCCGGCCATCTTGGCAGCAGAGGGCGGGGGCAGAGGGGCGTGGCTGGGGGGCCGTTCGTACACCTCGGACGATGGGATTTTGTCGTACTGCGGCTTCAGGGCGTACTCGTGCAAGTTGGAAGGCGACATAGATCCCAGGGAGGAGCGCTGGCTGCCCACGTAGCTGCGTGCCGTCGAAACACGACTCTTAGGAGGGGGCTCATCCTCCCTGGGAAGAAACAGAGACAGCAGGATATTTAGACAACAACACAGGAGATTCGCTTAAACCCTTTGTCTTCCTGCTTTACCATTTGGAAGAGCAGACCTTTCAGTGATTATCATGAAAATTTCTAAAGAATTGATTAAATTAACCTGCCTGAATCGTCTCTACCAATTGGTTTGGGTGTGTAATACCAAATAAGTGTTTGTTTTCCCATCTCTGTTTCAAATTTTGACCATTTCACTGTCATTACTTTATCATTAACTTTAATTTGAACTATTTGTTGAACTATTTCTTGTTCAAAAGAAAAGAGAAAAGAAAAAAATATCTCTTGCTTTTTACTTAGTGTGAAAGTTAAAGGGTTCATGATGAGCTCATGCAAAACAGCAAGGAAAGCTAGAACTCAAGAGTCTGCTCGAGTCATTTCAAGAGCGAAACGCGATTTGACTTTATAAAGAAGGACAAATTATTTGACTGGGTTCGTTTGATTGGTCAAGCGCTGTCTGCACTACTAAGTCATACTGACTACATAATAGCCTGTAGAGATTGAGCGGAGCATCCAAACACAGCTATGCCCTCTATTCCCTCTGCTAGCACATTAACAACTAATAAGCAGCAATAATCCAGTTAAATGCTCAATCAAACTGAGCCTCAGGGGTTCCAGCTTGTTTAGCCCATTGCTTCATGCTGTGGCATTTCAGCAAATGTGTGTCTGTGTGTAGGAGACAGGACCAGCGATCTAATCCTCTTTGTCCTACAGTGTGAGCAGTGTCACATTGTGGTCTCAGACAGATTCAGTCCACAGCAGAGTGATAGTAAGCCCAGAGGTTTGCAGTGCCCACAGGCCAGACGAAGAGCTGGACAAGGGAGGAGGTGGGGTCTACAGCGGGGGTGCGTGGCAGCCAGAGGCAGACATGACACAGGATCCACAGAGCAAACAAAGCTTTCAAACTGATTACCACAGCTGTTTATTTGAGGAGAGAGACAGAGAGAAAAAAAAGAAAAATGCTGATGTGGAAAAAACTTTTTCATGGTTAAGTGTTGGAGATGTGTGTGTGTGTGTGTGTGTGCCTATCCAAGATAACCACAGGTCATACTAGATGGAAAGCTGGGAGCAATAATCACATATATGCCCCATGGTTTACTTGTAATCCAGCATTATACAACACACTCCTCGCTAACCAGGAAAGAGCAGACGTAAAACCAAACATCCGTCCATCAGACCTGAGCTCTGTGTATCTGCAAACATGATCTCACGGATGTTTTAGAGAGAGTACCTTATCTCGTTGCAGATTTCCTTCTCGTACTTCTTCTTGTTGCGAACACGACAAAAGCAGAACAGGATGATGGCAATAATGATGAGGATCAAAAGAACAGCAATTATGGCTCCAGCAACGATGCCTGCGGTGTTCGGAGCTGGACAACAAAAAGAAAAGAGTTGAAAGGTTTGGTTAATGTCACATAGATAACAACCTTTAAATGCAGGCCTGTGTTTCAGAGCACATCAATCATAAAGGCTCTAATGCGGAGGGCTTATCCTTTCTGCAGTACATGTGTATATAGATGCATAGAGAAAAGCAAAAACATAGTTTGGAATATAAGGGAAGTGTAGGAGTGCCAAAAAGTCAGGGGAAGAATGATGGCTCTTCAGCAACGTCTCAGCTTCAAAGCACACGCAGAATAAAACTGAGTTTGATAAACAGTGTTCTCACAAGCAGCAACAACCTGCTCTTGCATGAAAGATGACAGCGTTGTCACAGCATGCGGCACTGGAGCTTCTGCTACACAAGGAACCGACACGCTGTCTAAATCTAACTTAAACTGCTTTTTAATGTGAGAGTATCACTGGAGATAAGCTCCACTTTCAACACACTTTTTCTGCTTTCCAGTGCCCATTCATTTCCCATGTTTACGTAATATAAACAGATTTTTTCAGCACACTCCCTCATGTTTTATCTTGAGGAAATATAAACACGAAGTCACTGACATAAAACAGTGGGATTTTAGCCATACAAGTCATGACATACTGACATAGTAGCAGTAAACTATACTTTTACGATGCCTGAAAACTCCAAGCATTCAGTGCATAATTTGAGGGGTAGTCTAAAAACACAATCAGTGAGGGAGTAGAGGTTAACAGTATAAATGGTTAATAAAACATTTTAGTCCTTCAAAAATGACATAAGGCTAATGATATCTGGGTTAAGAAGAGGTTTTTTTGTGTTTATCAGTGAATTAAAATTAAAATTTTACTGGGAAAAGGCTGAGGGAGTGATGGCAAAGAGGGACTCTAAGGAAATCCCAACAAAGTCTTATATTTTAAAGCTTTACCAAAAAGGGCACAGCTACGTAAAAACTGAAAGCATTATGTGTAGGACTTTTTCCTGCTAAATAAGGAATTGTTTTATTTTCCAACATTGCAAAATGTAACTATCATTCACATATTTTCCTTTCGGAGAAACTAACTTGAAAAAGGCCATTTATAACGGTTGTGAAATGTATGGTCCTGTCATGATGAAGAGGAATGGTGCTGAATAAGAACTCAGCTTGGTAGAAATATGGATGATTAATTTGTGGGAAATAATTTATGTCTGAGATGATGTTCAATCATATTTGTTATTTGTAAAATTTTGTCACTTTGCAATTGGAAAAATGCAATAAATAAAGTTTTGTGCAACTAGATAATAAATTTCTTCACACCACATCAGTACAACATATTTCTGTACCCGACTGACCTGACAACAAAGCAAGTCAGCAACAAGTCTGAATGTGAAACCGGCTTAAGGCGGCTTCATATGTAAACACTGAGTTAACTGGATACTCACGAGGTGTCACTTTGAGCTGGAGTACGCACTCCTCTGAGCCAACGCGGTTACTGGCAACACAGCGATAGGTACCAGATGCACTAGCAGATGCATTCCTCACATTAATGGTTCCTCCCACAGGATCTGTTTGAGGGCAAAAAAGCCAAACATTAATGAAAAGATACGGCTTTTTCATACACAGGCTCCACAGATGAGACACTGTAATAGTTATAGATTGACAAAAAGCTGCATTACCCATTACAGCGGAGGCAGGCAGCAGCTTGGTGTCACTGGTCTTCTCCCAGCTGTACTGCAAAGGTTTGGTTCCCTCACTAGTTGAGCATCTCAGCACAATGTCTTTGCCTTCCTCCGACGCTCCTTCGGTGTAGCACCTCGGTTTGGAGGGCCGCACTGTGGAGGGAAACGAAACAATGTGAAATAACTTAGGAGGTGGAAAACTGCCATCATGGTGGTCACATTTCCACAGAATATAAGTAGTCTTTTTTTTCCTCAACTGTGTGTTTCTTCACTGTTTTTTAAAAAAACTTGCTCAACCAGCAGTCATCAGCGAAATGAGAGCAGTAATCACAGTAATTGATACAGCTGCTGTCATTATAAGAGCCGTCATTCAGAATGAACAATGGAGCTGTGTGCATTCGGATAGACAAACACACGTGTATAAAGTATTCAGCATTAAGGATAGGATAACAAGGGTTTTTTCGGGAAAGGAGGGCACAGAAAATGAGTGCAAGCATGCTTCACTCAGTCAGTCAGGAGATGGGAGGTGGAGGAGGATGGGAGAGGGGATAAAACAAACATCTCCAAATTAAAAACAGGCCAACTCCCTTGGAGCTAAAAAACACAGTGAGCCAGGCGAGGAGGTAACCGGGAGCGAGGGAAGAGAAGAAAGGGAGTGACGGCCAGTGTGTGGATAGAGAAAAATCCAAGGCCAAAGTCCATGCTCCGTGTTCGCTGACAGAAAGCTGACATCATGGTGTGGTAATGGGCTCCAGAACAACAAAACACAGAAGCGGGCCCTCCAGATTTGAACCAGGTGCCAGGCAGGAGGGGCCAGCTTAGCAGACATGAGCAGGAGGATTAACAGTACATGGACAGCACTGAATGCTCCTACTAATCTATTAAACACACAGGGTAAGGACTTTGGGGGTCAGACAGAGAAATTAAGTGAGTGCTGATGGACAGATGGCAGAATGATGGGAGCCTATATGACTCCTGGCTCACTGGCCTGTTTTTTGTTCCCGTTGTGTTGCACCTACACACTTTCCTTGCATCACACAGTAAATGTCAGAGCTATGACATTTTGAATGCATCTTTTAAAAGGTGAAAGTTAACACGTCTGAGGGCTACAGCACCTAGCTCCCTATATTAGGACGGTTGTCTGATGATCAGATTTATTTGTTTGAGATATGAGGTCAAAGAAGAAGGTCGAAGCGACGATACAGATCTCTGTTAGATGAACAATGAGTTGAAATTTATGAGTTGCACAAGGCTACCTCGTCAATGAGATAAATAAAAAAATGACTACATTGTGGATGCATTACTGCTAAGAGATGCTCCGCTTCAAACAGCGATGACTGATTGTTGAATAATAAAGTGAAAAGCGAGTTGCTAATGGGCGCCAGAGCTGGGCAGACAGAATTAATGAGATTGGCTGTTGAGCTCTGCAGTGAGATCTGAGGCCGGGCACAGCTGATAGGCTGGCTGACAGAGTACAGGTAGTCACAAACAGTTGTGAGAGTTGCTGACATCCAGAGCCCAAGTGCAGGTGGATACTCTCTTCCAGTTAACTTCAATGTCGTGCTGCAACCGGAGAAGAATACACAACGAGGCACGCTACCTCCTGTACAATACCTGGTCAATGTGTACGCTTCAAGTGTCAGCATGTGTGTGTACAGGACTGTTTGTGACAAGCCACAGCAACAACCAATGAGCGTGAGGTATGTTTATGTTTGTGCACACTTAATGCATGCATGTCTCCTCTGCTCTTAGGGACCATCTACCTTGTGACAAGATCAACCTCAAGGTAAAATGCAGAGCAGGCAAGTTGTCCCCAGCTCTCCTTGTCAATGTTTCTCCGTTCAGCGCACCCCTGCACCTGAGGTCAACAGCTAGCAGCCTGTCAGCCTCCAGCCATCCTTCATTCTCGTGCACACACACACTAATCCCCACACATAAAAGGCAGGTATGTCCTAGGGCTGGGAGACATGACCAAACTTTCATTTCCCAATATAGCTCATTTTATATCCTGATAACAGTAGACATGACGATATAGCAATTTTTTTTTGTAGTTTATCTAGAATTACAACGTGGAAATACAGTATGAAATTATTTACTAGACAAAGGTTGAAGGTACAAAAATGTATTTTATTTTGTGGATGAAAGACCTAAACTTACTGTCGTTTCCTTATTTTCATTGCAAAAACAGACTGACAACCTGGGTGTATATACACACATAATGCTTTAACCAACGGGCCGGTTTGCGGGTTATACATCAACATTTATGGTTCAGATTTGATTGTAAGATAAACTCTGGTACAGGCTTGGGTTTGGTATTTATCCTACTAGTTCAGGTGGGTGCAGGTTCATAAAATTGGACCTGTGCAGGACTCGGATACGACGCACCATCGGTAAAATTCTGTTGCAGCATCTGTGGTTTATTGGGAGAACTTACTCCATCATTTGATGCAGCTTTTGCTCATTGACTGTAATATATCAGGTTTATTGTGTCAGTTGTTGGGACTGAGAGTCGGCAGACTTTACAAACTGCTGTCTTATCTGCATAGGTACATGCTCCCCGGTTTGGGTTGGCTGGTCATCTCGTGGTGAATCACTGGTCTAGAATGTTCCTTTACTGTCTTCCTTAAAGGAGAAGTCCACTTCTTTGCAAGTGGGGCCTTAATTGTGATGTAAACTGAAGTGTACTGGACACCTATGGTACTTTTTGGAGATTTGGATCCTTCCCTGAGATATTTGTTTCAAACG
>JAVQJG010222583.1:0-16938 GCA_036024015.1 Craterocephalus amniculus
AACTTCGTAAATTTTCTGAAATGCTATATCTTTCTTTGTTGCCATTTTTGTAGGTCTGGAATCCTCCAATATATTTATCCAATTATCACATAAAACTTCTTCAAACAAATTTGAACAAATATTCCTATTCATTTGAATGCATTTCAGTGCTGATGTCAATTACAGTAAATGATTCCAAATGCCCATTCATTTGAGATACAAACACCACAATCTATAAACAAGTGCTATTTAAAAACACCAAAAATTTGCTCAGAAACAGCAGAACTGGCAACCCTAATAACAAGCATTACCAAGCAGCTTCATGTGTGTGAGTGTGGGCTGCAAAATGCAAGGTAAACTCCTACAAGATGTACAGTAAGTGACCTTAACCGGGTTAAGGCAGCCAGAAAATGCAGTTTACATGGCTGAGTCTTGTCCGTGTTAATACAGAAATACTGCTTTGCATGTAAACAGCTAATAAACAAATAAAACAAACCCCTTTCATAAAACCACAGATGATTAACATGTGACATTACACATGAACTTCATATCCATATAAAAAGCTTTTTCCATAACCAACAGAGACCAAACATACTGGTTTCAAAGTCATATTTATTGTTACATGTAAAGCACTTAGGAGTAGACATGAACACGAGACCAAATGCAATCTGGCCATTGTCAAAGAATATCATGGAGCTACCTGGAATGGAATTATGGTTTATACTGGGTAATGTCCAATATGAGAGAAGAAAGGAAAACCTCAAAGTTCAAATACGAAGGCACAGCAGAAGCCAGGAGAGCCTAATGAGCCTGCTCCACATCCAACGTAACAGACATGTAAAAAGAGAAAACAAAAGGCCCAAGATAACAGACCAGACACCCCGTAAGACAGCATTTACAGAATATGACATAATGATCTCCAGAAACAAACAAGTTGACGTGCACAAGAATACAGACACTGCACATCTTGCTGATCATCGCCATAACTTGGCCTTTTTATGGCTTCTGAACACAGATATGTCGACATCCACAGTGCCAGCTACTAAGACATGGTTGTACTTGAATAAGAAAGAGATGTTCTGTGTTTTGTTTTTTTTTATTATTATTTTATATGCGCTGCACCTACACATCCAGCCTCTCTGGACTTACGTTCTTAGTGTTGGCCTTCTTAAGCATATATTCATAAGTATGGTATTCAGGAATGTCTGTTGCTTAGTGAAGGCGATAATTTACTTATCACTTAGTAAAAAAATATGTAAACAACCTTGCAGCTGAAAATATGCATACTCGCTTTAAAAAAACAGCATCCTTTTATAGAGTTTTGCATACTGAGAGTTGGAGGTGGATGACAGCCATCTTTACACATTTAAGTATCGTAGCCTCACCTTCGACAAGAGGACAGCACATGATCCTTCAGAAAATACTTCTGTCAATCAAAAAAGGCAGGGTTCATGCAAACGTTTGATTTTGACTCATTCGAGATGAGAGAAGATATTTTCCTTCAGTTGGGGGAGCTCTTTCAAAATGCTAATGCCTTGTGGGAGGGGTAAGTGCATCGACGATTAGGCACGCTTCATGCCCCGACCCATCAAGCAGGCAAAGACCGTCATCACCATTTTGGGTTTGACCTCTACGAGATCCTCCGGGAGGGCGTAGACACGGGCTCCGATCTTCCTCGCCATTGAGATGGCGTATCTAGGAGGGATACAGATTGACTCGTGTGAGACTGTTTGCATATAAAGACCAAACACGACGGCAGCCGACCGCCTCCCTCTCTCATTGTGTTCTTACTTGGCGTTCTCCAGCTTGTCGTCTTCAGACAGGCTGCTGGTTTTGATGAGCTCATAGCTGATGCTGCCGGGCTGGATGGCGTCTATCAGCTCCAGCACCGCCAAACTGCTGCTGATGTCTTTGTCCTGATGGACAGGAAAAGGATGTAACACACAGACCACCCATATAACAGTATACGGTGTAAGCTCAAAGGCAGGAAAGGCGGGTTCACCTTAAAACTTGAGATTTTGGTTGATTTTCCAGCTTCTGCCAAAGTTTGGTTCACCCATCTCACTATGATGTCATCGTTTACTTTCTCTCCATCGCCTAGGTCCTCCAGTACATTCAATGTGTATCTGAAAGAATAAAAAAAATGCATATTTATTATGAAAAGCAACAGAAAAACATAGTTTAGAAAAATAACAATAGGGGGAAAGGCAAACAAAAGAATGGAAACCTTATAATTCTGTTTTTCATTCAAAAAGAGCCTCGCACTCTAGACAGTAATTTGGTTTGTGAGGTACTGCTTGTTGTTCCTACTCAATCTTTGTATATTTTACGGTTTTATTTGTACATTACTGTCATCTTTCCCATCACCTTGTTGTTTTAAACTGGAAATATTGATTTGATTGTAAAGGTTAATTTGTTTTTAAATGTCTTCTATAAATAAATTAGACCTTAGTGAAGCCAGCGTGTATGAAGCCACAATGAGTATTTTGAGGCATTTTAAAGACTCTTTAAAGACCACTTAAGGTCTACGACATGATTGGTGTTTTGACAGTGTGAGGAGAAATTACACAATGTTGAATCAGAAAACAGATTTAGCAAAATGTATTCAAGAAGGCCGACTCTTGGTGATTGTAATGAGGCTGAAACAGAGTGGCATGTTAACCAGAGCCTGCGGCACAAAGCGGAATAGCAAGATAACTTCAGACTCAAATGTTTTTTTTTTCTTTGTTGTGTTTTTATAAATCAGAAAATTGGTTTACGTCTCATTGGGGGTTATCATCATGGCAACATGCAGGAAACCTAACCTGCTCCACAAGAGGTCAAGTTAAAAGATGAAATATCAAAACTTGTAAAAGCAACACCTGAGTATTCTCGTCGAAAAATACATGAACAAATAATAAGTCTTTCTACGTGTACCTTTTCTATCCAGAACTGATGGACCTTTGACCTTCACCGCATCACATGTTGAAGCTAATGTGCCTCTGAGCCAACAACAGAAGCACTAACAGAGGCCAAACAGGCCCACCTTTTGGTTTGTGTTTACACAAATCAAACTAACATCATAGAACCCTAAACAACGATGCTGTTGTCACTCAGCGGCTTCATGGTGCCAGTGTGAAGTGTGTGAGCGCACAGCGATGCAGGGCTAAGTCGCCTCTGCTTTGCATGTGTGAATTACCGAGAAACAGCGGTGAGACATTTCATGGGATATCAGCTAGAGGAAATGCCCGTGCACATCCAAAACAGGAACTCAACGCGGGAACAGAGTTGTGCTTGTGCAGGGGCGGGTTCTGGTGTGTGAGTGTGTTTTTAAGCACAATGATATATTTTGCTGTCTTTGTTTAATTTATATGCATTTTATGATGCAAAGCACTTTGTGTCGCCCTTGGAATGAAAAAGGCATAAATAACTAAAAAAAGATCTTTATAAATAAAGATTTTTCTGATGATTTTTTTAAAGATATGGAATTGAGCTGCAGAAATTTTCCTGTGAATCCGAATTAATAATGATTACTTAGTTAGTTTGTAACACAAAGAATTTTTAGCGAATTCAGATGTGTTTAGATCCACTATTTCTTTTAGAATTGATGTATACTGTCAGTGGACACCCATTTAAACACTGCTTTCTACTATATTCATGGAGATGCTCTGTTTGCAAATTAGCCATTTCAGTGCACATTACAGTCATCAAATACACTGCCACTCAATGAAGAACAAATAAATACATCATAATATTTAATATATACATACATTGTAATGACAAACTTTTAGAGAATATTTATATGAAATAAAAATGACAACATTTTACTTTATAAATGAGCTATAAAAAAGATGAAAATAAAGAAACTTAATGAAAAGTCAATTAAGACTAAAAATAGAGAAAACCATCACTGTATATATGTTATATGTAAAAACAAATGTGGCATTGTTTTAATATTTCATGAATCAGAAGTTTATGTAACAATGTTGTGTGCCGTTTCACCTCCTCATCAGCTGCCACACCAGCGCCAGGGTTAGGGTAGCGTTGCCATCATTCAGGTCCTGCCCGCCGATGCCAACCAGGGAGAACTTGGCTGATTTGCCCAGTTCCACTGCATAGTTACAATTCTCCAACTGGAAAAGGAAAAAAACAAAACAAACCATCAATATGTAAAATAAAAATATTTTTCTCATGTATGGAAAATAAAAATGAAACCGGTGTACCTTCTTCATGTTGGTTCCCAGTTTAGGATAAGGTGGCTTGTTGACCTTGTTGTTCCAGTCAACGGGAACTTTAATCTTCTCATAAAGTTGGAGGATGACCAGGGCGTCCTGTAGATCACTGAAAGAATATTCAACATTGTTATAGATGATCTTCAACATTTAATAAAATACAAAAAATGAATATTTATCGAACAGCTGTGAAAACATCAGAGATGCCCATGTGGTGTGAGACAGACTGTGGTAGCGCTACGTACCCATACAGGTGATGCACATGAGGGTTCACTCCAAGAGAGTTCATCCAGTTTCTAAATGTCCTCTCCTCTCTTGTTTCACCTATTCAACAAAAGGATTGTGGGATTTAGAGAACCTCAGTAATAATCAAACATGTATGATCTTCAGTTTGTAGGAGCCAAAGCTGCACAATCACAGAGCTGATTTCTATCCTATAATAAAATGTTGCTCTCTTCATTTACATTTAGCATAATAAATTTCATGATGTGAAACATTACGTTAAGATTAAAAAAATCCTACCCTCCAACAGCCCCCAGTTAATGTCCTCATTCTCAGGTTTGGTCAGCGCTGGATATTTGTTAAACAGATTGGCCACAAAGGCGAGATTAAGTTTGGGATTTCCGCTGACGACGTCAGCCGGGGTGACGAACTGCCGACAGCCGAGCCGGTCGGCCTGCTGCAGCATGGCTTCTGCCCTCTTCATGTCGTCCTTCTCCTGAAAACACACACGCTCCAGTCAGAGGCTGTGCAGCTGTTGCCATGCCACAAAGATGCTCAGCTGTGACCGTACTCACATTGAAGCCGGTCATGTTGATGTCGATGCGGGGCTGGTCCTCCTCTGTGCCTTTTGGAGAGATTTGATTCAGAAGGTGGAAGTAGGCCCTTGAGTCCTTGGAATTAAACAAAATCAACATTATTTAGCTTCCATCCACGGATCAACAACATCCACTCTGTAATTATTGATTTATTAAAGATAAACTGATAATACTGACACTGTTGTACATTTTAAACTACACAACCATGCATCTGATATGTAATAAATCCAAGCTATGCAATTACACATTAATGGAAACAGAAATTATACCAGAGTGAAGAAAAGCAAAGCTGTCAGATGTATCTTTTATGCAGTGATAAACTATGTGATGATGGAGATGGGTGCAGTTATTACTGGTATACCTATCCAGCTGATATACGAGTTTGACATGTGGACTACTGACCAATAACCTTGGTTTAGATCCTTTAAGATTCTCATTGGGAAGCTTTTTGTGGTGTTTAAAGCAAGATCTGGACTGGATCTACTTTTTAAAATAGGCCTGTCGCAAAAAGTTATTCACCAGCAAATACATTTTATTTTTCTCTCTTCTTACTGGATGAGATACATTTCACTGGTCCCGTACCACCAGAATGTATCCTGGTATATTTTTGTGCTACGTTTTTGTTTACAAAAGGTACTAACTGACAGGTTTGATGGTTTTCCCTCTCTGTCCCATGTTTAATATTTTTTGAAATGCATCACAGAGACTTCATTATCTATCATATTTACTGTATCTGGTGGTGTTTGCTTTTTTATTCATTATAAATGACACTGATTTGCTTCAATTTTTTGTTTTATTTAAAATTTCTCCCAGTTCGTGTGAAAAATTTTGTTTAAGAAATGAAAGTTTATTGATCTGTGAAAGGTTGTATTTGCCTCATTCTGGCATTATGATTGCATTAGTTGAAAATTGTCTGAAAATAACATTATCGCTTAGCGGAATATTATCGTTTATCGCAACAATTAGACAATTAATCGCAGAGCAAAATTTGTTATATTGACAGGCCTACCTTGATATCGGAACTGAAGTTGTTGATCTTCTGCCAGCCGGCGTTTTCCAGGTGAAAGTTTGCCCAGCGCAGCAGCAGCTCTTCTGGCGATAGCTTCATCAGGTCCTCCAGGGTTTCCCCGTCTCTCAGCAATGCTGCCAGCGCTGTTCGGACATGCTCATGATCAGAAACTTCACAAAAAACTAGTGAGACCTACACGTTCAGGTAATAGCAACCAGACGCCGCACCTTCATTTCTACTGAGTTCAATATCAGCAAAAAGGCCGATCTTAATGATCTGCCACAGCAGGCCCAGCACAAGGTGGGGTTTCCCTTCTTTCAGGTCTAATGCGCCGATGTTCACCACATGGCAACCGATGGCTGATGCAGAGTTCAGAGCCAGGTTCAGATTCTCCTGCAGGGAACACGTCATCAAATGTTAATACCGCTGCAGAAAAGAATGAATGCAAACATTGAGTTTCCAAATAACTCATACAGACAGACCTGTATTGTGAATGGCGTCAGCTTCTTCTTGTTAATGGCCCTCTCATCAATGGTGTCTGGCACAGACAGGTTGATCATTTTGCTGTATGAAAACAAAACACTAACATGAATTCGATTCAGTATCCATGTTATAAAATGCTGATTGCCAACATGTGAAAAAATAGTAATATCGTTATTCATTGTTGAAAATATGGATTGTGGGAAATACAGAAACCATTTTAGATAAATTTAAGAAGTCTTAATCACATTGTCTTTGAATACAATCATACAAAAAAAAGATCAGAGAGCTGTGAAAACGCCTTCATAACTGATTCTAATCTTTTTCGTTTTCACACAGAATCAAGATAAACCAGATCAGCAACTACCATCAGTTCAAGTTATTTTTCAAACGACAAGATGAATATGGGTCCATATATCTTTTTATCCCTAATTTATGCATTTAAACATTCAACAAAATGCATAAGAGCCCACACCAAACTTGGCTACGTAAGACTTGTAGTCATGTTGCTAATGAAAAGACGAGTAAAAAGACAAGTTGTCATAACCTCTTTAGTTTATATTAAATTTTTCCTAATATCAAGTCGTTTTAAGAGTTTAACAGTTTCCCTGCAGTGTCAGTTACAATTTGGCCTCATTTGAGCTCCCAATATTGATCTAAAAAGCTCCCATGTACAATGTGTTTGCAACTTGGCTGTAACGCTTTAAAGTCCTCTCTTTCAGATCATAATAATATAAGAAAAATCTAATTAAGTGCTGTGGGATTCTCACCAGAGGACAATCCCATCTCCCACAGATGTGAAGAGAGAGTCTGTGTTGGGATCCATGGGCAGGACATGCTGGCAGTCTGCGTCTTTTTCCAGAGCAGTGTTGATCCAGTTCACAAAAGCGTATCGCTCCTCCTCTGTGCGGACACACATATACAGTAACCGGTCAAAAGCAAAACAGCCTTTTAATGACACATCATCACTCATAATGACTCATTTCAGTAGGTCACATTGTCCGGCCTGTTTCTTCATCTGTAGCTGAACTCCAGGGTACAAAGTCAACAGCCCACAACAAACATTGGCAGCGTCACGTACCAGAGAACGAGTGTTGTGTGCCTTCGCTTGACAGCTCCGAAGTCCCTCCGATAGCCAGGATGCCTTCTTTTCTGTTGATGGCCTTACGGAAAGTTTTTGCTATTTGACTGCCCTTCAGCTCCTTCACAATCTGAAACCATAACAAAGTATATTTAGAGGCCAATTACCTCCCAGTCCAAAACAAAATAGAACCTTTTATAATGATCATTTATGTTATTTGAAGAGGTTTTATTTGATATGGGATTTTGTTGAAGGTAATTAATCATAAAAGCGCTACTCAGAAAGTGTAAAAAGTATTTTGTTGAAGTGATTGACATATTTTACATGCATTGCTTCGAACTGATGCAACAACTACCAATACAAGCGGCAATACATTACATTTTCTGTCTGTAAAGGCTGTGCTCCACTTGACAGCCTTTTATCAACAAGTTTTTCTCAGTCAATAAACTTTTCACTCCACAACGTGGGGCACTTATGTGTTGGGGAAAACAATTTACTGCCCTAAAGCTTCACAATGTCAAGCTTATTGGGTGTGACTTTGGACTCAGAGCACAATCTCTGACAACATGAACCAAAGTCACGGCTGATATTGGGGTAGGGCACAATAAATATGTCAATCAATCGGAAATGACAAAGTTAAATGTCACCGTTGTAGCATCCAATTAAAATCATTTTAATGTTTAATCATTTTGCTCCTTCAACTGCATCAATATCAGTTGTTATATGGTTTCCATATCCTCTACAGGACAACATGAGCTTGAATTTTTAAACTATAACCGTTTTAAATTGCTCTGAGACATGATGAGTTATGATTTGTACTTAAGTGACATATTAGACACACACAGCACCCTTAGATTCTTCTCTGCTCTGATCCATCTCTTACAAATCAATTTCAACTTTTAAAGAACCAAACTGAGGAGCACCATATGTCCTGACACATACACATATCTTTTTAGTTAATCTATGGATCAATCAGATCAACAAGGCCTGTGGTGAAGAGCAAACAGAAAAAACAATACTGTATCAAACCAGCCCCTGCTTAGATAACTGGTCATAACTGAGCAACCCAGCCTTCAAGAAAAATGGGAGAAGCAATAAATTGTCCCTGCCAGAACAAATTCACAATAAGATTTGGTTGTTTGTTTGGTTATATAGCAGAATCAACAAAAACTTTCTACAGCAACACTAAAAGGAATCTTAATTACAAAAATACTTATATTGGGTTAAAGTAGATTATGTGGATAAATCAAATAAGTTTGAATAGTTTGAAAGTTTGACCATTTTTAATCCGTGTATCATTCGTTCATTTGTTTTTTCATTTGAAACGAATTATTTTTGCTACAAGAAATCACTGTTGGTGTCTATTATGTCATTCTTTTTAATAAACTATCACTTAAAAGAAATGATAATAATCAAGCGATATTAACTTCCTACTTATATTCTATACAAAAACCTGAATCATCTTATTTTATCCTTGTTTCCTTGCCGTCTTATTGGATTCTCGGTGGCCACCTGGCGGCCGATCCCAAGCGGCAGACACACCAACATCGCTGGAATTTCTCCTCACTGGCATGAAAACATAAAAACAACCTGCCAGCGGAAAGTCTGAGAACATATGGCGATTAACCAAGCAGGGGCAGCAGGTTGACGGGCTCACGATAGCAACCGAACCGCGCTGAGACTGAGCATCCACTCCAGATGTAATCTGATTATTACAGTGTGAGAGCCAGTATGTCATTAAGGTTAACAGTAACAGTTAAAAACACATCATTACAGCTGTTATCCTCCAGACTAACGCCACATCCCAACATTATATCAGTTTAAACTAAACATAATGGGACTATCTAGATCTCTCCCTCACTGTGTTGCATGTTTCTTATCAGTAACACACAAAATGTGAGCACCTTTGATAATAGGAATTGTATAGTAACGTATCAGATACTTCCTGCAGCTGAGGTTATCAATGTTTCATCTGTGACCTCAGTTTCACGGGCGCTGGTGTGACCACAATGAGCTATTCAGCAAGGCCGTGTACAGAATTCGTCTTTACCACAGATACAATCAGACGCAAGCTGGTTTATTTTATGCACTTCTAAGTAACAAATGCAACCACAACCATCCAAATAAACCTTGTGACCTTGTGTGATTGAAAAGTGTGAATGGGCTGCAGGGAGGATATTCACAAGCGTTCAATAGAAATGCAACCTGTGTTGTGTGGAGAAGAATCTGAAGTGTTTTATACTCGCCAGGTAGTGGACGACCACTTTAATCTTTAAAATTTTGTGCAATATTGAAGAAAAAAATATTTTAAATAGGCAACCGTATGAGCATAAGTACAAAACTGAAGCCCGATTTGCTTAGGCGTTCTCAATTTGCCTGGCCTGTACCAAATGTCACCGTGTGAAAAAGCTCTCCTTCATCACCCCGGACGAGAAATACAGGAACTCCCATTACTTTGCTGACCTCACTTCCACATTCCGGCGCATGCTGGCGAGTTTGTGTGTGCATGTTTGGTTTTAACTCTGCCATGCGTCTAGCTGCTGAAAGCTGTTTTGCATAGAGGTTCCACTCAGATGGCAGAAATGCTTTCAGGCAGAGCAGAGCACAAAGACAATGACCTGAGAAAAACTTTGGTGGTAACCTGTTAGGCATCAACTGAGCTTTGCTTAACGTACCGACAAAAACTCATCGAAGCTAATCCGATTGTCCTTGTTGCGATCGAGTTTCTGGAGGATCTCTCGGACCATGTAGCCGGGCAGGGCGTGGCCGGCCTCTTTAAGGAGCTCACTGAGTTCATAATCAACAATGTATCCGTCGCCGTCCAGATCTGCAGAAGCAGAGTGAGATTTTATTGTTTACAAAATCCACAAAGCTTAAGAGGAAGTTGTTCAATTCAGTGACAAAATGTTTACAAGCTGCAAAATAATGACTCTTACTCACCAATGTTCCCAAAGATTTCCCTCATCTCCTCCTCCTCCTCTTTTGTTATCTTTCCCGTCATTTTTTTGTGATTGACCTGATGTGGTCAGTCAGAGAAAGCTGTGACTGTGGAGAGAGCAGAGTGATGATGAGTGTGAAACAAAAGGCATCATCATCTCAGTTCCTGCTGCAGCCTCCGCTGTTTTAGGCAGGGGGAACAGAACAGACACAACTACAAAACAAAAATTGTAGCTTTCCACTCCAGGTGGGACTAAACTCTCTCCGATCCTCCTGTTAAGTTTTACAAAAGTGCATTATCATCTCAACGCCCCACCCGACTGATAGCATCAAGTGTTCCCTTTACAGCTTTTCCTTTTCCAAGCATGTTTCTTTCCCCCTAATCTAAGTAATTTCCTGTTAGCTCCATTGTATAGCAACAGGCCCATTCTCTGCTGTAAAGCATCCGGAAGTGCTCTGACTGAAACAGCCTGTGAATGATTTTGTGATTTGTTTTATATTTGCTTACAAACCATTTTAAATGGGTCTCTCACTTTTACATTTCTTCAGTTTTATCTGAGCTTCTAAATAATTATAGTTTTTGCTGCAATGCAAAGAAATAAAACAGTTTTATCAACTAACAAGTCATCAACTTAAGAATTTCTAGAGAAAAAAGTGTCCCTATCCGCAGAAGAGATTTGTTCCAACATGCAAATTCTCCGGCCAACAAAACTGGGTATTTTGCTAGACAAAAAACCTCTGTGTTCTGAAACTCCTCTGAGGCAAAAAGCAACCGCCTGGAAATGACTGAAAATAAAGAGTCCTCCTTCCCGTTCTGCAGCGGCGGAGGAATGCATGAGGCCTGGGCAGATCGGGCTTCACTCGCAGAGAGGTGAGCAGGGCGTGCTGCCTTGCTCTGCAAGGATAAACTGGTATGATGGCATTCCTCCGCAACACAAGGGCTCAGAAACAAAATGAGGTGCATGAGGATCAAAGATTTTTCCAGAATGAAAAACTCTTGCTTATCTAATTTAAAGTACGTAAAGATTTTTTTACCAGAAAATTCTGGACATACTGTACTCATGTTATGTTTGGATCAAATAATAATGCTACAAATATTAAGGAACGATACTCACAAACTTATTCTCTGAGTAGCAAAGGCCAAATCACAAACCACAAAGAGGACAATGAACAGGTCCCGCAGCCGTGCGACCTCAGTAATGAATGAAACTGTTAATAGTAGCTGAATAAGATGATTCATAATACCCGTGTGGTGTCTAAGGTGCGACTCATTTCCTTTTTGAGCTATTCTTGCAGACAAAGCAATGGGATGAGTTGAAAAAAAAAATTCCCTGAGTAATCAAACCTCCCAGCAAGGTTCAATTCAATTAGCAACTTTTTTTTTTATAATCAGCAAAAACACAAAGAGATAACTTCAAACACCTCCCCATGAGTCACAGGCAACAGCGTTTTTTTTCCCTCACAGACTAACACTAAATCGGGGCAGACCAAACTCCTGACTAAACGATTAGGAAAATGACGATTCCAGCGCTGCTATATTTAACTTTTCTCCCAAAGGATGTGAAATGCGGCCATTGAAGTCGGCCCAGCTACAATAAGGGCCGACAAACATTACCTCACTTGCCAGGCCTCGTCACACCCTGAACAGAGGCAGAGTGGAAACAGAAGAGGGGTTAAGTACATGGAGCAAAGGCACAGATGGCGGCGGACAAATGTGAGCCTTATCGGTGGTGGCGTAGAAGAATAGGGGGTTTGTAATCGACTGTCGCAAACCACGGCAATAAATCCCGCAAGAGTTTGGAGTGTCAGGCTACACACAGTTGCTCTCTTTGACAGCTGGACGGTGTGTTCAGCTGGAGGGAAAAAACTCATCCCACTAAACGCAACATCATCCTCCTAAATAGATTACCTAAAAGCATGTCAATACCTCTCTTATAGTTCAAGTACATTATTAAAACAGCACTGCTCGGGCGCAGAGGTAGTTCAACAGAGCAAATTAACACAGAAACACAGAAATGGAGAGACTATGATGCCATGATGTAGGATCAGGTGTTGGAAGGAGCTATACCTGATATTATTTTAATCTTTCTAATAAAAATGGTTTCTAAACGGTATATTATGTGGTAGAAGAAGTCCATAAAAATGAATGAGTGACTGATTGTACATATGCGCAAGTACAGCCCATTTTAGATAGCAAAAGCGGCTAGTTTTTAGCTTTGGCATGGGGATAACTTCCGGATTCCCTTGGGGAACGCTCTTGCTGGCTGATCTGAAACCGGACGTTAACGCCATTGGCAGAGAAACAGCGTCACGCCAAAGCTGCTTTCTCCAATTAAATAAAGTGGTCTGGACTCGTGCGCAATCAATGAGTCATTTATTTTTATGGACTTCCCCCTTTTACCACATAATATAATGTGGAGAAACAACTTTTCTCAAAAAGATTAAAATAATATCAGGTAAAGCTCCTTTAATTGAGCTGCTATACTAAATTTCCCCCATCGCTTCTACATAATTTGCTTCCCGAACTAACTTTACAACTCAATATCATCCATAACCACAGATGTGACTCCAAGCAGCAGCTTTAATTGTTGAGTTAAAAACAGCACATTGACGCTGTTTACAATCGCCTTTGATGGATTCAATGGAGCCAATTAAAAGCAGAGCGCTGCTCCCAGATGGCTGAGTTAGATGTGACGGGCCGACGCACCCTGCCCCGCCTGAGTTTTATCCACAGTTACATGGGAAATGTGAGGCACACAAATAGAGTGGGCACCCTTCCCAAATGTGGTCAAGTTCATATGTACACACCCAACACAGTCTGCAAGAACACGGACATTTTACTGGGTCGCAATCGGCTGCAGATGTGAGGAAAACTGAGTCACGAGCGCCAAACGGTCTGCCACACCAGCCTTTTATTTCCTTTTTGGGCAGACAAGATAAGCACAGACACACTGACAGGTAAGGAGGAGGTGACGAAAACAAATACAGTGTGTAGTTTACACAACTGTGACAGCATATGCAGCTGCATGCACAACAAGCAGGGCTGGGTTCAGGAGTATTATGGCACACAAAGCAAGCATATATGGGCATTTATCATGGAAATATTCAAATGAGACAGTCTCTTTCCTAACTGTAAAGCTAATCTTTTTAATATATTTATTAAATGCACAAGTTTTGAAAAGAAAGTAAGTATTGTCAAGGCCTTTGCCAGAAAATGTGTCAACACAGGAATCCACCCAAACCACAACTTAAAAATGTCATTAGACAGGTTACAGAGGTGTTGCTGAATCAGTTGGGTTGGCTGGTTTCTGCCCCTGGCAAGCAGCCACACCCTCAAATGTTTGCCATTACTCAACAAAAGCTTTGTAAAACATTATCCCTTAAATACAGCATAATCAGACAGCACAACAAAGCGCACAAAAGGCATTCGTGTGGGCACATGCAAGCATCAAGACACCTCATGTGTTTACCGTTAAACATGTAGGCTCTGACCCTGAAAACATCAGTAACTTGCTGAATCTTTGGTTTGACGCTGTATTCAAATTCAATGTCGGGAAATTTGCAAGGCATAAAACGTTGCAGAGAAAAATGAGCATTTCAAGAGTGACCATCGCTGTGTGCAGTAGTTCTGATGCAGCTGCAAAAGCGGAAAATTTGTGCTTTAGAAAATAAAATTCTGCTGATCAAATAACTTTATCTTAAAAATCAGCAAAAACTTGGTAAAGCTGATTATTTTCACTGTGATGCATAAAATGTAAAGGCACCTTGACAAATCTTGACAAAACACAAAGTGGGGCAACCTGTTTATTTACAACAGGTGGGAGTAAGGGTGGAAACAAACCGTCCTCCTTCCTGACTGTCTGGTTTGTCTTTACAGTGATAACATCGGTCACATAACGTCTATTTAGAATGCCTACAGTGGATGCTCAGTGCATGAGGGAGGGACACTAACATCTTACTTCAGCCATTAGGAAGCACTGCATACATGCCACACATGCACATTCATGGGCAATTTGACCACAAAGGTCATTTTAAAAAAAAGAAAAAAAAAAAAAGATTAGCACTTTTTTTAAACCCCTAAAACTAAATGCATAAAAATAAAACACACATTTTACTGTATCAACAACTATACATGTCTAAAGTCATATTACAGATTAAGGTTATGTAGTTTGTTTTTTTTCTAATGGTTTCAAAAAGCCTTGCTGTTCAACCGTGCCCCAGCAGCGATCCACATTTGGGATCTCAGACAAAAAGTATGCTTAAGCCCCAGATGGACTTCAGGAAAAATCTGGTAAATCACTCAGTGCAGTAAACAAGTTTGCACAGACCATTTTCAAGTCCTTTTCACCAGCATACAACAGACACATCAGAACAAGATTTCTTGTATCAACTTCTGTGCAGTGAGTGAAAATCTATTTTGAAAAGAAATGTGGGACTGATGGAGCACAGATACATCCCATTTATACAGATACATCCCATTTAATGTGAATGATATGTTGGCAGCAACAAGTGTCAACAACAATAAGGACGTCTTTTGTCATTAGATGATAAATGGTTAAGATTTGTAGCAATAATAAATAAAAACAAAAGGTGGAGGTTCCACCTAAACTGCTTCCTCTGGTGAGACTTGCTGGGCTGCCTTGTTATATTCTGCCCAATCGCCCACAAGTATGAACACATATTTCCAAAGTCATAAATAATGTCTTTTCTATGTTTTTGAAAACACAAAGCTGCTCAATATTCACAGCCATTCTCGCTAAAGTTATTTTAGTTGTGTTTTATAATTTCATCTTATGCAGGTTATCCGGTCACAATTAAATCCCCAAGAGTGTGTACTCTAGTATTTTTCTCCCCATCCTTTACTTATTCGGTGCTGTGAAGATGAATAGGCTACAGTGAAGATGTAGGCTAAGCTAGCCAGCTAGCGGCAGACATGCAAGTTTTACAGGGAGGAAACTAACCATCCCTGTTTACTCTTGGAAATCCACCCCTTTGAAAATAGGATGTCGACTATAAGAGAGACCAAAGATCAGGACAAGATATTTGTTTTAAGTCAGCGCAACAGAGACAATATCAAGCTGTAAACTGTTTTTGGCCAAGAAGTTGCCTGGAAATTGGTACTTACTGTCGGTGCGCCTAAAATTCCAGACAGCGTCCAGTTTGGAGTCCTGCCTCCTCCACGTACAGACAAAAGTAGACGGCAGGAATGCTGGCCCCGCCCCTCTGGTGACGTCATTGCCAGGCGTGGTGTATGGAGCAATATTAATGCCAGTCTTTTATTTTATTTTTATCACTTAACTTGTTGCATGTTTTATGTTGTATATGTACTGAATAATATCTGGAAGTTGTGTACTATTGTATTAAAGCCTTTTTCTGTTAAAAAAAAACAAAACAAAAAAAAAAACTAATCTTTGTAATCTTTGTGTTAGAGATGTTTTTTGTGTCAAATGACACATCATGAATAAAATAGGCCACTTGTTTTGTGGCTGAGGGTTCCTGCTTGGAATCTGTGGAAAAACACCGTTGTCTGACAGACTTGGAGCATCTGTATGTTTTATTATGATAGAGCTGCAACCCAAGGGAGAAAAGAGTTAGAACATATCATATCATAAAGTGATAGTTGATGAAAAACATCTTATTATGTATCACATTATAACATGATTATAGAGCACCTCTAAATTGTTGAGCACATTAATGAGCAGCTTCGTATTACAATATAAGAGAAATCTATCAACAACAGAACAAATTTACAGACTGTGGCTGACTAGAATGAACATGAACACTTATGTGGATTTTGCTCATTGATGGGATGTCATCGAGGGGATATCCTTGTTAACTGCATGTTTAATTGCTCATCTCGGAATGCTTGAAATAAAAACTTGATCTTTTTAACTTATATATTAATTAAAAAGTGTGCCATCTTACAACAAGATTTAGCCTATAAGTAGGCTACATATAGAATGTAGCATATTTGGGCTGGAAACATAATGAGACTCCAGAGGATGTTTGCATCATGTGGGGCACCAAACCTCTTAGGGGAGAAAAACAGTGTTACAAATGGAGACAATCTCAATGCAGGAAATATTAAGATGAGAGTCTGCAACCTTTGGCAACCTCATATGGTCAATATTTTATCAGAGACATACCAAATTTGTGAGGGGACAGGATGGAATGACCTGCCTGAAGTCCTTCAACCACATTTAACACACAAGTGGGATCAGCTTGGGTCGGTTTTCATGACAAATAAATGGAAAGAATTGGATATCCATCTGCAATGTGCGACCCAGCTGGTGACTAGAATGACGATGTCACACCCCTGGTGTGACTGTTGTTTCCTGGTTTTCCCCTCCTTCTCCTCTGGTGTGATGCATGGGCGGAGTCTCCTGGTGCACCTGGCACCAATCTACAATCAAGCTCCCTTCA
>JAVQJG010222588.1:0-14595 GCA_036024015.1 Craterocephalus amniculus
TGGATGGATGTTTTCTTTACTTCTAGTTCAAATTTCCTACAAATTTCTGACAGGTGAATCATCTCATGCTCGGCTATGTGAGAAAGTCTTGAGCCACCCTTCACTTCTTTATAATTTTGCCTCCAAGGATCCAGACCGTCCTGTGATCCTTCAATGTGGTCTGCAGCATTAGTTCGTCAGACTTTCTGAGGGGCATTGACTACTTCATCACTTCTTCCTGTCCATTTCCTGTATGTGACCATAAATCTTCTTTCATTTATTAAGCCACACAACTCTGACCTATGAATCACTTGAGCATAAATGGCAAGTCTACACAGTGAAAATAAGCTATTTTAATATGAGTAAAGAAAAAAATTCAAAATGTGAAGATTCTGATGATGATTAAGTGAGATAATCTGCTAGGGCTGTGAGATTAATACTCAGTAGGATTTTCTAAACCAAGATAATATATTTAGACTCTAGATGAGTTAGAAATATCTCAGAACAAAACACAATTTTGCACCAAAAACGAGGCTTATCTCTGGGTCTGCGGTGTGTCCTTTAAAAGAGTGGCAGCCCTAAAAGTCAAACCACAGCTGAAGGATGAACCCAGGACCTGAGAAATGCAGTTTGACCTTTAGTAGATCCATCTACTGCTCACTGAAGCCTCATCAGACATGCATTTTAGAAAAATGGCTGTCGGAAAAGCCAAACTTTAATTCAATCCAATATGGCTGTTATTTTTGTTTATTTCAATGTTATAATAGGTTATTTTTATTATAGGACATTTGAATTATGTGTTGCACACTTATTTTTGAGCCTTCTGGACCCCAAGAAGAGTAAAGTAGTCTACATTATGATGAAGCCTTGTGAGGATCCATAATAAGATAAATAAATAAAATCCAATTAAATTTAAAACCTGTTCATATAAAACCTTCAAAATAACATCAGTAGACTAAAGTGCTTTACAGCTGCCATCAACAAATACAAACAAATGAAAGAGAAGAAACGAGAAAAATAGGTTGAGGTTTGCCAAATGTTACAAGAACTGGACTGAAAGTCCAACAGGACAGGTCTGATGGATGAATCCTTTCAGAGCTTTAAAAGGCAGCCAACATCAAAAGAAAAGCTACGAAAAGTCCCCCAAGAAGTCTGAGGATCTGTTTCTGAGGACTACTGGAAAACCTGACTTAGAAAGTTGGTTCTGCTACTTAGTAACATGAAATCATCTGTGCTGCTGTGTTTCAGGTGTGTAAAGGGTGAAGGAGAAATAGAGAAACTGCAGGCCAAAGTGGTGGAGCTCAGGCGGAAGCTGGACGACACGACAGCAGCCATGCAGGAGCTCGGCAGAGAGAACCAGTCGCTCCAGGTCGGCTGATAAATGTCTTGTCTATGAAGACAAATGATGAGCAGGGTGCTTTTAGAGCGTTTCTCTGCAGACAGGAAGAGCATGTAGGTGATGCTTGAGCTCTTTCTGTTGTTTTTCTGTAGATAAAACAGTCACAAAGTCTGACCAGGAAGTGGGCCGAGGACCATGAAGTACAGAACTGCATGGCCTGTGGGAAAGGCTTCACCGTCACTGTCAGGAAGGTGGGTGATTGTGGGGTTTATAAAAAGGTTTGTCTCCTCTGAGATGCTTTTCTAAGCGCCTGCTTTGCACCTCTCTCCTTATCTGAAAATCCAGCACCACTGCCGACACTGTGGGAACATTTTCTGCGCCGAGTGTTCAGCAAAGAACGCCCTCACGCCGTACTCAAAGAAGCCAGTGCGGGTGTGCGAGACGTGTTTTGAGGAGCTCCAAGGCTGATTTTTATTCATTTTTCCCCCTTTTCCCCTCACTCATCCCTTTCCTCCCCCCTTTCCCTACCTACCCTTTCAATTCCAAGCGGGCAGAAGAAGGCATGTCAGTGTCGTTCTTATTGTGCACTATGATGGACAGACCCAGTGCAAAGACTCCATCCGCGCATGACTTCTGGTTCCAGTGTTGGATGAAAAGATTAAAGGGATTCCAGGAGGAGACCTCAGAGTCACATAGCGGGATGGGATTTATCGGGGTCGTCTGTATCTGTTTTTGTGCCTTTGCTACTCCTGTGGACTGCCAGAGGGCGGAGACAGTGACGATGAGACACCACTCACCTGTTTTTAAGTTCATGATCACAACTCCATCACTCTTCGGCATCATTAGCAGTCGAAAGGTGGTCGCTTTGTATCTTGTGAAATGTTTTCGGTTAGGCGTTTGGTCCGTGCGACACGCTGCACGAGTGAATATTGTTAACAGTGATGTTAAGAGTAACTTCTGCCCTACAAAGGTGAATGCAGTTAACAAAGTATTTTAATATTGTGTAAATGACTCTGTCGATCTGATCAGAAACACTTAAATTATCTTTTTTTAAAATGCTAAAAACTGAGTGAAAAAGCTGTAATTTTCAATGAATTAATTTATTGTAAATAATGCAGATCTAATATGTAAAGTCATGTGCCATTTCGTGTTTATTTGAATACAAGGCTGCAAAAGCTTTTTATTTTTAGTTTATCAGCTAAGGAATTAATTTGAAATTCTTTGCAGATTGTAATAATATATAAAGATATTTGCGATTAAAGAAGAAGATGCATCACGTTTATTGATCACTGTTAGTAACCTGCTGTGGAACATCGTCTGTGCCGGTTGAGTGCAGGGAAGTAATTACTACTCAAACATCATAAAGCACCCAGCTGTAGTCTGTGTCTGTCCAATCAGTTACTGCATGTTGCCTTTGTGTGGCAGAGTGTTTGTGAATCTGTAGTAATTCATGTATTCCGCCTATTTTCATGACCAAAGAATGTCTGCAGCAGGACTCCAGCCAAGGCGAAAGCCCCGCGATTGTTTCACATCAGTATTTTTCAAAGCTGCACCTGCTAAAGCTTTTGTGTTTTAATCATGGACTTGGGACATTTTTAAGCTTCAAAAGCAGCACATTTTCATTCCTGTGTGGGTTTTTCTTTTTTCCTTTTTCCAGTGCGACTTTTCTCTGTGCTGTTTTCAACCAATCACGGTGCTTTCTGCAGACTGGTAATGCAGTCATTGAAGGTGCCTACATGTTTTATTTCTGTTTTTCCTTCTGCTTATTTTTTGTTTCTCCACTCGACAGCACCGCCTTCAGGCTGGGGCTGCGGAGTGTGTGTTTCTGCTCTGCTTTGAAGCAATAACTGTAGCTGTGTGTGAAGTTACTGTAACAGAGCGTGTGTGTGTGTGTGTGTGTTAGTGTTTAAGCCTGCTGCGCATGCTGAGATGCACTGTATGAATGTTGGCTGCTCAGAACCTCAGTATCTCTCTGGCACGTTGTTTGGGAACTTCGTCGCTGCTTTCAGGTACAGCGGTTACTGTCGGTTCTGGTCCAACTGGGAACACTGTAAGAGTCATTTTTTTTATCCCATTCATGGTTGTTCATGGATACTGGTTTACTCGTAAGATCTCATGTGCAGTTTGTCTGTAGGCTGGATGCCAGACTATGCACAATATTCTGCAGCAAACAGTTAGTTACAAACTTGCCAAATGATCTCTTTGTGCTTGTAGACTCATTGCAAAAGAATGTCCATTTCAGTTTTAATCTCTAAAAACACTTTTTTTTCTTTGTGTTGAATTGGTTTTATGTCTACCTCAAATTGGCACAGGAAAAGCACTATTTCTGAACTAAGGGCGTCACAAATGTATCTATTACTCGCATTTGATTGAGGATTTGTGAGCGCTCCATCATGACATACAGTCCCCGACTTGTAGAGATGATTCGCACCTTATTGTATTCTGGGCTCGTCCGAGCGGGACCCCAGCCACATACATAGGACCACCTACTTTATACAGGCTTCAGCATTTTTAGTCCCAGTAATTGCTCATTAATACTAAGGCTGTTATAATTATATTTGTAAATGTTTGTGATGAAAGAGAAAAAGAAGACGTGGTTGTAGAAACGTGGTAACAGTGGAACAGTTTGGACTCATCAGTGTCTTTATTTTTACAAAATGACGCCACAGACCTGTACACACTAAACCGTGTCCTGCTTGGTGTTGCTGTTATCATGCATGATGACTTAACGGGCCTGTGGCTCACACGTTTCTGTCCATATTTGGTCATCTTACTCTGTGGTTGTGAAGGTGTGCCTTAGGCCAGGATTACTGTTAGCACAGATCATGTATCACCAGTCTGCGCCACTGAAGGTTTGAGGGAAGAGATGTAATTTATGTTCACATGCACCAGTTGATTTTCTTATTCATTGTCATGACAAACTTACCGTGAATAAAAACCTGCAGTATGTTTCTATATTCGTGGACATTTTAATTTTCTGTCAGCTGATTTCCTGGTTTATTCAGTTGACTATTAAGTGTCCTAAAACCAGAATTTTTTGATGAAAACCTTGGGACGGGCTCCTTATAAACACTTTTAGCATCCGTTTTAGCATTCCTTTAACGCTGCTCTGTAAAAACATAAGAACTCAAGTTTTGAAGTGTTGACAGAAATCTGAATCAGTTCCTGCCTGATAAAAAGGATGTACAGTCCTTTACTGTATTCTGATTTTATTAAGTTTGGACCACAGGCAGGTTAGTTCAAAACTATTTAACCATAGATCCAGGAGGTAAGTTAGCATTATACTGATTAAAGGAGGACCCATCAAGAAAAGATGACTCAATGGCAAGATGTTTCTCCACATCCCTCAGATATTCATTAATGGAAGCTCTAGCGATTCTTTTAATAAAATTAACCAGGAACACCACAGAAAGGCTTTAAAGCTACGTGGCTTTTCTCTTTATCATAGCTTCTAGTTTTACATCATTGTTCAGAGTTGCTGATCTGGAGCTTTAAATGTCACATGACCTAGCAGATGGAGTTGTAATGCAGACATTTTAATCTTACATTTAAGCTCTTCCAATCTGCTGATGGAAAACTTGTAAAATGAGCAACCACTAAATGGAAGCTGAAAATGAGATCTTGGATGTCAGAGATGAAAGTGTCAAACAGGAGGGCAAAAAAGAAAAAACTGCACTTTGACTACATAATCAGATTTATTGTACACTACTGCAGCAACTGCCTTTAAAGGCACATTTCATTTACAAAATAATCCTAGTGCAGGAAAAGTCCTTTACAAGACTCCAGGGACAGTGAAGTGCACATTGAACGTAGGAAGGTTTCTGTTGGCTTCCAGTGCCGTTTAGATCTGCGAAGACTCCAGCCACAGTGAGGAGCTCTTGGCTCGCGACTGCTGAGAGTCCAGCTTCAGCAGCGCAGTCGCTGCGCCCTCTATCTTTGACATCCACTCCCTCTGAAAGAATAAAGTCACATGAAATGTTTCAGGATTAGTAATGCCACGTTAGCTTGTCAACAGCTGATTGATTGTGTTAAAAGGGCTTCATACAATCAGTTACACTTTTTTATGTTAGGAGAACAGCTGTGACGTTTTAGGAAATTATACTGTAATATTAAACCAATAAGACAAAGCAGAGATAAAATCATGCATTTTTCTGACTAGAAGATTATGAGAAAATCCCAAGATTCTTATCATTCAGTGTAAATCTAAACTAATTGAATAATGTTTGCATCAAATAAAGGTAAAAAATGGAGGATGATGAGCAAGACTGTACACAATGTTCCGTGTAATTTGTTCTCACAGCTCTAATTAAACTGCATGCCTTTTGAATCACGTCAGATTCATGGATGAACTGATCTACCTTGGCAGCTTCTGACGCAGCCTGCAGGATGAATGCACCGATGCATTGCTGGTAGCGGTTGTGGTGCATTATTATGAAAGAATGAGGCAGTCCCGATGCTGTGAAGTGAACAGAACTCGTCAGATAAAAGAGATGCAGACTTGATGTAGAAACTAGGAAAAGTTGGTCCTTACTGGAAGCATTTAGCTGATCGATGTTCTTGAGCTGGAGTCGGTCCACTGAAACGGGCTGGTCCAGAACAGTAAAAGTGCACCCCTCCTTCAGTAGCTGGTCCAGCTCCAGGTTCGGCTGCAGCCTCAGAGGATTCTGCTCAGGACCAATAGACTTCTACAACATCAGAGAACACAGTGAACACAGTGAACCATAGATAGAAATGAGCCTTTCGCTGAATTTCCCCTGCTGCTGCAGATCAGTGAGAACAGAACAAGTGACACACCTTTTTGTTCCTTTTTATCTTTGTGATCAGCAGGAATTCGTCAAACAGGAACAGATAAACATCTATCAGCTTGGTGTTCTCTGGTAATGAGCCAACAAAGTAAGACTAAGATTTTTGTTCACACTGAAACACTGAACATGAAACGTGCTGGAAGTGTACACACCTGTCAGCACCAGTTTCCCTTCATGCAGCAGACTTCTGTGAGAGATGAGATTCTCCAGAGTGACGGCTTTCAGGAGATGTTTCAGAGTCTGGAAGAGAAGCAGCCCAGCAGTTAAATCTTTTGACAAGTAAACAAAAGATCAGATTTTGATACCAGAAAGGAAAGCCAAGCCTCCTTGTAAAGATGTGATTACTGGTATCTGATTTTGCATTAAGATAAATAGAAGGATAAACTGTGTGCATCTGTCACTTTCATGGTTCACGGTTCAAGGAGTCTTTATTCTCTTCATGGAGTAATTTGCTATGCAGCAAGCAGTTAAATCAACAGTGCAACAATTGCACAGAAAAGACAATAAAAAGCAAAATGATAATAAATAGAAGCAGAAAATACACACTGCAAATATTACTGTATAAGTAAGAGCATAGAGACCTGACAGACCTCTGGGATGAAAGAACGCTTGTCTCTCTCCCACACAGGCTGCCACACCAGGGCATCTCTCAGCTGTTTCACCTTCTGGTAGTTATCCAGCCATTTGACTTTTCCCTCCAAGTCGCCTGGAAACATAAGCATCATTAGGACAGATGAAAACAAAACCTCACAGTCGAGACAATTAATGGATGAATCTACCACAAAGCATTCATTACATCTTTTAAGTTTAGATTCATTTGAAAACCACATAAAAAACATAAAATAAATATATATTTCATCATCCTGCATGTGTAAACCGCTGTTTGGTCCAAGAATCAATTAACAGTAAAACAGCTCATGTCTGAAACTACAAATCATACGGAAACGGTTCAATGACAGAAAACAACAGATGGAGGAACAACAGCCTTCTCCCAGTAAACCTCTCCCAGTAAGACCTGATGCAAGAGTTCTGTTTGTCTCTTATTCAGGCCTAAAACAATGATTGCATATTTCACTTTCAAACCTGATGTGATACGAGTGTCCCTGCATCATTTAAGGCTCGTCACACACGTATACTAATAATAAACATTAGTCAGAGGTGGATCATATCCGATGCACAACTGGCATTTTAACTTCTCACACTGTTTGTTTCATATTTCGGCTCCGTTTAAAATCTGCTTAGATAATAAAAAAAACCTAAAAGAATAAAAATCAAGAGTTATTTAATATTAATTATATCAACAACATCAAATGAATGTTGCTCTGTGTGAACACAACCTGGTGGTACAGAGGCTCATTTCTAAGTAAAGCAGGAGAGACTTAAACACCATTGATGCTGAGTGTCTCGACAGGTTTTGGTGCAACAGACTTTCCCAACCAGATTCATTTTTCCAGGAAATCCTTTCCCTATTTCAGTAGAACAAATCCCAACCACATTCTGCACAGATTACCGGGGCATGGCTCACAAAGGGAGACCCTGAACTGTTAAACAGCTAAAATCTGTTCTCAACCAAAACAGAAACACCTTAAAACTAAAACACCGGTTTTTCACACAGCATCAAATTTTTCAGATGAACCAACTCTAATTTTATGCAACTCATAAAGTGATTTGCTGATAAACTTCATCATCCATTTGTTTTTATTATTTGGCATGAAGATGCTAAACACATGCAAGCCCATATCGTGAGAGATTACAGCTCTTTCAGATTTTTATAACCCCCCCACACCCAGAGAGGACTTTGGCCTTCACATCTCAGCTGTGACTATTAGACTCGGTCAGATGCGTATTACATGATCACAAGCATTAAAAAAGTGTGGCTGATACACCTTGTGGTAAAAGCGCTTTTGAAATGGAGGGAAAGTGTTTCATTTAAGATATGTCGGCAAAGTTTTGTACAGTTAATTAGTCCAGTTCAACAAATGACAGGGTGCACAGCCGCAGCACATTTCCCACAGACTGCCCTCCTACAGTAGTTACAGAGTAAACTGCCACAACAGGTCTGTAGGCGGAGGCATGCTGTGAAGAATAAATGGTCAGGGCATGCTGGATAACAGATAACAACACTTACTGCTACTTTACAAGCCTTTTGTATCATCATACATTAAAAAATCCACCTGCATCTGACAACATCTATGTGAAGCCATATAAATCGTACCTCTAGCCCTGCAACAAAACACTCTTAATTCAATCACTGATTAGGCGGGAACTCACACAGCGTGTTGATGCACTTTACAGATAAAACCAAATACTGAGAGTCATGGTGAAAACGTGCACGCTGCTTACAGATTGATGTGTCCACTTGCTCTGCTATGACTTGTAGGAGTCTGGATTCCTCATCTTTTTCATATCTCTTTGCAATGTTCCGCAGCAACAGAGGGTATCTGGTTAGCCTCTGCAGCGGTGCCACCAGCAGATCATGTAGCTGTAGCCTTCGGCACTGCTCGTTCCTCTCACACCACTGAGGAGACAACCGGGAGAAGAAAGAGAAGGAGAGTGAGTGCAGAACAGGGGCAAAAAAGGTGTCATATTGGTGGGACCTAGAAAAAAGTGGTATTGAAGCCGCTTATTTGATGTTACTGGTATTAAGAGCGTAAGCAGCAGCCAGATGCTGATAATCAAATGCACTTGATCATGTCAACATGGGGCGTTAAACCACCTCTTTGAAAATATAAATCTTGACAGTCTGATGATCTGGAGCTGTGTTAATTAAATGCAAAGGAAGGCATACATCAGCTACTGCTGCTGCCCATCAGTCCGGGAAGGGTTAAAAGGTATTTTCCAAAGAATTTGCTGGCCAATGTTCTAAAGTGAGGACAACCATTTGAGACAGTTATCAGCATGGCTTCATTTACAAAGCTGCATCGAACGAGACAACAACTGCTGAGGTACAGGGTGCTATGGACAAATAAGGCCAAAGTGGAGATTCCTGGCTATAACACAGTGCACCGGGTTTGGAGAAAACCAAGAAAAAGCACATCAGCACAAACACATCGTACCAGCTGTCAAGCACGGAGGTGCAGAGGTGGTGATCTGAGCTAGTTTACAGCCGTAGGACGTGGGCTCTTTGCAGTCATTAAGTCCGCAATGACTTCAGTAAAACCAAAGTTTTTCTAGTTTGAAAAGTCAGACAATATTGCCAACTTATTCAAAAATGGGATGTGCACCAGCAACAAACTGAAAAGAGAAAATAATTATGATGCTGAAATGATGAAAAGTTCAGACCTCAACCCAATATAATTCATGACTCTCAGAACTCTGCATGATAATACCTGCAAACCTGAACTAAAGCAGGACTTTAAAGATGACTGGGCCATAATCTCTTAGTGATGTGAGACCAACAACCTCAAACTGAATGATTTTGACTAAGTTTTTGTTAAACGTGTTGATATTAATCTGGTTCTATTTACCAGATTTAAAAAACTATTTTTTGTCCTGATATGCAAAACTGTTGAACTGAGAAGAGGTTGTGTTATTTTTCCCCACATGACTGAATGTGATAACAGGGAAGGTTCCACTAGTGACAAATGGTGACATTCCTTTCATCGGCAGGCCTCTGTGACACTGAACAAATTGTTGAACCAGTAAAGTTGCAGCATGTGCTCTCTCATACTTGGCACACAGCGCCTAAAGCCTTTTTAAAATAAAGTACACAGTGTCTGACAAGTAATCTGGCTGCCTCAAACGATTTTTCTCTCCAGTACCTTTAAATACGATCGGAAGTCCTCTCTGGGCTTCAGGTTGTGTAGATAGAGCAGAGCCGTGGAGTAGTTGAGGCAGTACTTCTGCAGGCAGTGGCATATGCTCTCTTGGAAAGCCTGGCAGCAACAGATAGTAAAGTTACACAAACACTGTAGAACAGACTGCAGGGTCACATCAGCTATGAAGCTAAAGATAAACAAATCATAAAAAGGCTAAATGATGCAGAGCTGGACCCAAGAAGAAAAAACTAAACAAAAACTAAACATAAATCACATCCATGGAGAAAAACTTTATTTCCCTCTGATTTATACTTTGAATTTAGCAACTTGATGTCTAATATTCACAACCTAATATAGAGTAATAAAGTAGAGCTGTAGTAGAATAGTTTTCTAGTTTGTGTTTTAGTGTTTTGAGGTCACGATTCCTCCTCATTATTCAGGTCCATAAATGTCAATTGTGTTACCACAAGTATGAATCTGAAAATAAAACATACCTGACAAATTCTAAATAGAAATTCACCAAATGTAACCTGATTTCTGGTATAAATCTATCCAAGATATATTTACAAACTTATTACAGTTCATATTTAAAAAAAAACGCTTAGACTTACGAAACTAAGATTTGTATGAATTCATGGTTTCCATCCATCTCTTTTCTGTTTACACGTCTTATCAGTGGACTTTAACAAGCAACAAGATAACTGGACGTCACAGTGTGTGTCCACATGGGAGTGAGACTTGCCTTTCCCAGCAGCTCCAGCAGGGTGGACCCGCCACCCTCAGCAATCTCCAACGTGTCTTTTATGACACGCAGAAGGTTGTTCAGGAAACCAAAGCTCACCTGCAGCCAGAGACAGCGTGTCAAGTGTGTTTTCAGAATGTTACCACATACAGTACAGAAAATACTTTGTTTTTCATTTAATAGTTAAATTTTCACTGTTGGGTACCCTTGTGGTTTTGTTATGTTAACATTTTTGTATTTGGAAATCTTTTTCTTTAGTGATATTACTGTATAAATACAAGAAAGTAAACATGGCATGAATGAATGACTGGATGAATGAATGATTTGATTGTTCAAAGAGGATTAAACAAGGAAGCAGTTTTTCATTTATATTTTATTTTTTTCTTTCCTTTGTGAAATTATTAATTATTATTATCATTATTATTATTAATATTATTAGAGTGCGGTTCAAAAAGCTCCCCACTCCTTTTCCAGCTTTATTGTGCAGTTTTTAATGACTGTGCAGATATTGTTCTGAATCTTTTGTATTATTATTAACATGTAAACTGCTTGAATTTTTTGTTTGCTTGCTTGAAATAAACTAAAGAGATACAGAAAAACTATTCCTCATGTCACAACCAATTATACAATTTCATATTTTCAGCTGAATTGTAAAGTGTGTTCAAGAATTGAAAAAAGAATCAATCAAAATGTTTTAAACTGCATTTATACAAGTACTTTATGGAGAGTGTGTTACCTTTGAGACACTGGGTGGTTTTCCCCGGTGCAAGGCTTTAAGAAGTGTCACAGAACAATATGAAGTAGCAAGGAAATGCTTACGAACTATATAAATCCACTGCCTGTCCTTGTATTCAAGATTAATATCCAAAAATTAAATTCTGTCTTGTGTGATGACAATTTCTGAAGAAACTGGCCAGTGATGATGGCTACACAAAAGGTCACTTTACACACATTAAACAATAAAATGTTTATATGTAGGACAAACAGCATAAACAAAATAACATAATCCAATAAGCAAATTATTGTTGAATTAACGATGTGCGCATGTTCAGTTCTATTAATCCAGGTTAAATTTTAAAACCGTGGGATGAAGATGACATTTTTATGTGCCCTGATGCCATTTTAATATTAAGTCAAATATTGTTACGGTTATGAAGGCTTCTGCTGTTATCTTCATTTACAAGTTAAATATATAACTAGCTGCCTCATACAACTTATTTGCATCATGTCTCACCAGGCAAAGTTCATTGAGGTTTGCAAACAGCCTCCATGTGTCGACGTCAGTGAAGCAACTCCTAAGCTGCAGGTTTGTTAGCGTCGACAAAAACACCTGAAATAAACAAAATGTCAGACAGAGAATGGGCCGTCACATCTGGCATTCAATTTCAAATCCACGACAGCAAGAACAAGAAAATCCAAACGGACTTTTATATGAAAACCAAAGAGAGATGATGAAAAACACAAAGCAGCAGGTGCTGCGTTTTTATTTGGGTTTGGTCTATTGCAGGTCGTGTTAATCTGATCCAACGATGGCCGCAGTCCTAGTCCTGCAAGTTTTTAATGCATCCCTGCTCCAACACACCCGACCTGATCCTGATCCAACAGCCTTTCAAGTTCTGAATATTTACTTGATGGCTATGGCTACATCATGTTGTTTAATTCGGAATTAATTATCCAGAATTAAATAATTCAGAATTAAAGTTTACATGGAAAACATGTACACTGTACCGTACACAAGTTCTAGGTAGGAATGGTTCTGATTAGAGACAGGGTGGAAATGACATACGCACGTCTGCCGAACAATAAACAAACTCCACTTCCTGTTTCTTTTCTTTCCGGCTACAACATGAAAATATGCTTCAGGATAGTTCTGAAGCAGCAGCTCAACACAAGTATACTACTTTACTTCACTTAAATACACTCAACTCGAGTCCAACACTGCCAGCTGCTAGTTCAGGCTGCCATCACAGAAAATCTGCTTCATGGTGACAGGGCGAGGGAATGAGCACGAGCAGAATGAACTGAATTAATCTAAAGCAGAACTTTAATGTGATAAATGAACTATTCACTTCTGATATAAATTGAGAATAAACAAGCTGCTTTGGAATAAAGTTTCATTTCAGATTTGTCATTTTCATATGGAATAAGGTGTTTACATGGTCATTTTGCTTCTCTTTAAAAGCAGATTTAACTTTTTCCAAATTAAAACTCTCACGTAAACACAGCCATTAACCTGAATCAGCGGTGTTGGAACAGAGAAACATTGAAATCCTGCAAGATTCCAGCCCTCGTAGGACTGAATTCAGTAGCCCTGATCTATTTGTTTTTGTGTTTGCATGGTGTTGAATAGACAAAGTCACCTCTTTGAGAACCATGAGCTGATCTAGGAAGTAAACACACTCGCTGGTAAAGAGTTCCCAGATGGCCTCTTGTCTCTTGTGGCTCTGAGGGTCGGAGGTAGTGTTCACCTGGGAAGACTGGTCCTGCAGGAACTCAGCCAGAGAGAAGTCCTGCATGGATGAATGGAAGGAAAGGCCATCAGAAAACAGTAAAGAAATGTGTCCCCTCCACAGTGTGTGTTTGGATGGACAACTATAGAATTCTACAGCTGAAAATGTTCTACTACCGACATGAGTCAGGTGCACGTCAGTATTTGTTTACATACAGCATGTGTAAAGTCAACCCAGCTGCTTTCTGTCAAGAAATTCTGGTTCTTGCACAGCTTATGTCACTTCAAGCTTCCCCAGAACGGCTGTCTGTGTCATTTCTGAGTCATATGGTAAACACTGTATTGTGTTTGGAGTGGGAATCTGAACATCTCTGCAGTTCAAACTTTGCATGGATTGGAAATGATTGTGAAGACACGACTTACACAGTGATTTAAAATAAACATACACTCTGCACCTGACTTCTCACCTTATATTTCTGAAATTCAGCATTTCTCCAGTCTTGAATTTGCACTGATGAAAGGTATTTTTCAATGTCCGACACTGTGGCCATCTGCACCTTCCCTTTAGTCTAAAAAGGAAACGATAAAGACACAAGATAGTTCTGAGTTATAGCCATTTGGCAACGGATGAAAAAGAAAAGATGTCTGCTTATGTTCTGCTTTGCTCATTATGTGAACACATAACAGTCTTGAAAGCTGAATTAAAAAGCCTGGCTCGAGTTCTGCATTTCAAGTGTTGACCAATTACAAAAACCTCTGTGCTCCAAAAGGGATAAGAGGAAACACTAATCTGCTTTGAGAAGTGGGTCAGAGAACAATGTCCAAACCAACTGCCCACTGCTAAAACAAAGTACACCAAAACAAACCACAAGCACTCCATTGGCACCAGTCACACACATCCACCACTGACAAACACCACACCTACCGTACTACGCCTTGAAAAAGGCCACTTTGATTTCTTTGTATCTGCAGGGGTTGGATACACAAACACAGATTATACAGGTTAATGAATAAACAAGGCACAGATGTGTTGCATACAAAAGATTAAATCAAAACCACAAAAAAGCGCAAAAACTGTTGTGAGCTTGAGGGGAAAACGCAACTGTTTATTCTTGGAAGCACCGAGGCACATTCTTTATCTGTCTGTACACTTTCACACCCCAGACAAACACTGCACTTCAGTTCAAGGTCTGCTCCAAATAACCAATTACTGTTGATGCAGTTTGGACATGAATACTGTGTTCAGAATTCGTGTTTTTTAATGAATGTCAGGATTTTAACATTTCTGAAGTATGAAACAGGGATTCAGCCCTGGAACTTGTAATCAGATTTCTCAAAGCTAATTGTTAATAACCTGAAAGAAATAACCTAAAGTCACCCAAAGCAGCTAGAGCCTTTTCCTCAATACAAAAGGACAACAGAGGTCAAACTCATAAGAATAGAATTAAGTTGGGAAACAGCAAAACTATTTACTTTTTAAGGATTCAAATGACTGATATGTTGACTCACATTTAAAGAGGGGT
>JAVQJG010222594.1:0-12119 GCA_036024015.1 Craterocephalus amniculus
TTTTTTTTAACGCCCTCCGCTGCTGCTGGGGTCGCCACTGTTTCGTTATCCGTCATTATTCAGCTCCGAAGATCCCACTTTGGTCCTGCCTCTTCCGCTACGCCAGCAAGATGGCGTCCGTTTAATGCGCATAGTGTGCTTCGTTCTGCACTTCATTTTTGACCATTTTTAGGGCAGAATCCGGGAACTTTGCAGTGCACTGGAGTTAAGCTGCAACCACACTTACACTCAAAAGAAGTGCACTATAGGGTGCAAGTGCGCTGATTGAGACACGGCCGTTGTCTTTCAACTGCTGGTTGTGAGTTTGCTAAGATCATGTCGGACTCCGTAGTTTTCTCTTGATTAGCGATGAGATGTTGTCTTTCAACTGCTGGTTGTCTAGGTAGTGTCCAGATAACAGTGTGGGCTTTATTGATAATTGGAAAACCTTCTGGGGAAAACCTGGTCTTATAAGGAGAGACGG
The DNA here is from genome assembly GCA_036024015.1 of Craterocephalus amniculus. Taxonomy (NCBI): domain Eukaryota; kingdom Metazoa; phylum Chordata; class Actinopteri; order Atheriniformes; family Atherinidae; genus Craterocephalus; species Craterocephalus amniculus. The sequence goes on from JAVQJG010222594.1 coordinate 464, forward strand.
CCTCCATCCTGCTTTCTAGAAATATGGACCATTTTAATAGTTCAATTCAATTCATCCATCCATTTTCTGAACCGCTTAATCCAATTGGGTGGCGGGTGTGCTGGAGCTATCCAGCTATCAACGGCTGGACACCCTGGACAGGTCGCCAGCCTGTCGCAAGGCCGACATGGAGAGACAGACAACCACTCACACACACACTCACTCCTAGGGAGAATTTAGAGTGCTCAGTTAACCTAACATGCATGTCTTTGCGGTGGGAGGAAGCCAGAGTACCCGGTGAGAACCCACACATACACGGGGAGAACATGCAAACTCCACACAGGAAGGCCACAGTGTCAACCCCCTCCTCAGCCAGAATCAGACGCCCCCTCTGGCTCCCGACCAACTTGAACCTGCGGCCTTCTCACTGTGAGGCCGCAGTGCTAACCACTACACCACCGTGCAGCCCAAATCTTAAACTATTTCTATGAAAACATGATCAATAGGTTACACAAGTCTTTTAAACTGGATCATTTATTAAACTCACTTTACCAATTTCTTATTTACTAATTTATTGAATCTAATGGACTGGATGAATTGGAGTAAAACCCCAACATTCATCAATTACTTATGCAAAAGCAAATACTGAATATATAAAAACTATGTGCTTCTGCCTTCAGTAAATGATTTTTAAATTTCAGTGTCACTTCAATAAAACTTTATAATGTCTTTTATATTATTTCTCAGTGATAGCTGAAACGGTAGCTTGTATGTATATATTTTATCATACCTGGTCAAGCTCCATCTGATACATTGTATGTAATGGGGTCTTAATGAAATGAGAAAAATAAAAACTCTGTCTCTCTAAATCATTTAAATAACTTGTTTTGCCGATTATGACTGTAAAGTGTTTGATGTCAGCTACTTTATTATAGTGAAGGGGCAACATCTGGTTGGATGTGTCCCACACCTGTTGAGATGTCGTCGTCGTCTTTTAGAGAGTCGAGTGTTTGACTGTTTCAGCTGAAGAGGAGACAATTCACCCAAACAGGGAATACATTTTTATCGGTTTCTACTATACAAACACCAGCAAGCAGCCTGGATTTCTGCGGTTAGCGGCACAAACAAGCTGAAGTCCTGGGACCCAGTATGCAGTGTTCATTTCACCCGCTGGTTGTTTGATGAACTATCTCCTGTCTGTGGACATGAAGTGAAAAACTTCACAGGCAGCAGCCCAAGTAGGAGGCTGCAGAGAGTCTATCGCCTGCATATGATCCAGGTCTGCACCAACCGGCACCCGCACGTTTACTGCATTTGGAAGTGTCACTGACCCTCTTATTCGTTGATTCATTATTATATGATATATTCATCCTGTAAACATGGGGTAGGAAGCCAATTCATTAAATTGCAGAGTAAATACACTTATCAAATGAGTGGGTCACTGATGCTTCCATCGAAAAGTGGTTAACATGGTGGTGCAGACCTGCATAGTTTCACTTCAGTGGACTCATGTTGCCTTCTACTCAGGTGTCTCAGCTACATTAATGTCCAAAGACAAACAATAATCCACAGCTTTGGTGTCATCACATCAGACGGACAACTGGAGATAAAATGAGTTTGCCCCTACACAGGGCTGGGTCATCAAATTTGCACAGCAGGTCATATGAATCCAGGCTGCTTACTGGTATCAATTGGGAAAACTGGTAAAAACTCATTCCCCTTTTACCCTTTTAATCTTGTTGACTGGATCAGTCAAATACACAACATCTGTCTTAAGTTGTTCTTATTTCCTTGGTAAAGACATACACATAGGTTAGTTCACTTAACAGTTTCGCTGTCTGCCCTTCAATGCAATTAATATGCATGCACACATGATGTGTACTGGGATTTCCAAAAGGGTTTATTCTGCAGGTGAACAGGAAGACATTGCACTGGATTTGGAATGTTTTAGCTGTTAACCCATTCGACCCAGACAAGTGGAAGAAAATTATCTTTGATACCTTAGCTGACTCTTATCAGTTCCAATTTCTTCCTATTGAGGTGAGAATAAAATTATACTGATCCAAAATTATCAGAGTAAGCTATGTAAAAAAGAGAAATGTGAAATTATGATAAAGATAAACTATTTGGAATAGGGTTTTTTCCAGCATATTCCACCTACTTTAGGTTTTAGAACCAGAATGGTTCCTCAGACAACATGACAGAGCCCAATATTTGATTTATCAGCCCTGATGTGCTCAGGATTTTATTAGAAATGTACAAATAGCCGAGCATTACTATGCTAGAAGTCATATCAACCATTTGTGAGAATGACCTGACCACAATTAATTTAGTTAAATTAAATATCAAAGTATATCAAAAACATTTTTCCTGCATTCAAACACTTAAAATGAAGTCTTTTGTGGAACCAGGAAATTTGTGTACAGTAGATGTCATGAAAAAGTTCCTCATTGACTTTACATCATCCTCATTTTCTCATCGTGTTTATTTAAAATATTTCTGTGAGATCAGGTTGATCAAGAAGTTTCAACTCGTCACAGTCAGAAAATCAATCTACACACATTTCTACAAATGGGAGTATTGTCTTGTCTGGCTCATTCAAAAATAAAAAGCTAGTACTGTGAAATGAGTCACATCCAACACATACTCATGGTGCACTTTCCAGTAGATTGGCGGAAAAATGTACGGCTAGAATACAAGAGGGAGTGAAGGCAGACTGATTCAGTATGTTTTGCTCTCTGTCCCCTGGGGAGGTCCCTGTCCAGATGGCTCATTGGAAAGTATCTTCCTCCTCATCCACTATAGAGCTCTGTCCTTCATACAACACAGAGAGCTTGTTATTCCTTGCTACACATTACAATCAGTGGTTTTTGACCGGTGCAAAAACTTTTAGCTGTCTGTTCTGAGTTTGCATCAACTGGTAAGTTTATAAAGTCTGCACCAAACCAGTTAAGTGTGTGTGCCGATATATGGAGTGTTATATCTGAGTATGAAATGCATTACTATCTGGAAGTCCGTAAAACACTGAGACAATTATGTGGGGGAATATTTCTCATTAGATTCACAAATGGCTGAATTATTTTTTCATTTAACATCAAAAAGCGCAAGCTCAGGATGAAAAAAAGGCCTCCGTCAGCAGTGTTGCTTTTCATAGGGGCTTTTTAATTTCTACTTCTTTGCCATGCAAATCAATGAGCTAGCAAAGGGACAATTGGAATTCCACACATGTGAGCATTTGATCGAAATTTGCACCAAAATCCATGGGGCAAGTTGATCGAGAGTAATTCACTATGAAATATCCAGAGTTACGCTTCACTGGGCGCATCTGGCCCCCGCCATTCATTTTGTTTAGCTATTCCAATGTGGCAATCAAAATGAATTAGCATGACAATTTTATTTCTGAAAAGGCTTAGGGCAGCCCATTTTTATTGATGAATTTCAATAAGGACTTGACAAAAGGTTCTTTGAAATGACTGCCCCTCCTTCCACTTGACCTTCAGGTATCTGTGTCTACTCTGTGTATGAATGTGGGCACTGTAAATCTCCAGATCGTCTGTAATTGGGCAGGGAGGTTGTGTTTTTTATAACCATCCAAAGCTATATCAGTCTGTGTTTAAGAAGGTGCAACTGAGCTGATGGAAAGGTCTGAACACGTGAAGATTATGGTAATAAATCTTTCAGTGTGTTGTATTTAAGAGTCGCACTGCTCATTATAATTTCGCCCTCAATTTGTCCATGGGTTTAATGTTGTAATTTGGATGATGGATGATTTTCTACACTATTAAATACTATACAGGTATCTAGAAATTAGCTGTCATTAAATTGCAAGATATTATATCATGGATATGGTAAAATGTGCCAACTGATTATATCAGAGATTGCAGATTGTATGACCTGCTAAAATAGTTCTTATTGTGCTCTATATGTGTATGTTCATGCAAGCAGATGTTGCTTGTAATAATGTTAAGGTCAAAGATCTTAACATTTGACCTCTGATGGTCATGATGGGAGTAACTTCATGTGTACAGTAGGACAAAATGGCATCTATGACACTGATGATCATGTTGTAAAAGAATGTGTTTGAATCCTCGTCATGATTGCCTGTGACTAAGTAGTTTTGATTACCAACCTTAAAAACAGCCTAAAGCCATGGAAATGTACAAACATCAACAGAATTTTTGTGTTTAAATTTATCCAAGGTAACCAGTAAAAGTTACAAAGGTTCATCTATCATCATTGTTGTGATGACAGGTTCACGTTGTGAAGGGGAACCTTGTTTGGCACATTTTAAGTTTGGCACCTGGGCCACCAGCTGGGAAAGGTCCTTGAGGTGAGACTAGTGGCTGAAAGCAGTTTTGAACCAAAAAGTGTCCATCGCTGTGTTGTCACTTGATGCAGACCAACTCACAACACTGACACACCAATAGCACAAAAATTGTGAATGAAAAAAATTGTGAAAGATGTCCACCAAGGACAAGGGACGTTACAAGGGACAGACAAAGAAACTGCCACTATTCGTGATAAAGGCCGAAGGCCCAACCCTGCTGGGGAAAAACTGACTCAAAGCTGTCAGGCTGGGAGCCTCTTCAGACTGCAGATAGGACAACCACAGGAGCTTGAAGCATTGCTCTCACAGCATGGGGGTGTGTTTAAAATTGAGCTGGGCACATTAGTGGGAGCCACAGCCAAAATTTATGTCGACCCCACTTTCAAGCTACAACATTTCAAAGGCCGACCTCTGCCAGAAGAAAGTGAAGATGAAGTTGTTAAGTAGGAGAGGGAAGGTATAATTGAGCCTGTTGGTGTTTCTGAATGGGTTGCTCCTATAGTCCCCATACTGAAACAAGAAAACACAAGAAGAATATGTTGAGGCTGTGAGGTCACAGTGAATTCAGGGGGGCACTAGCTGGGAAGTATTCATTAAGCTGGGTTTATACTTGCGCATCGTCTGATTACGGCGTAATGCCAGTATAAACCCAGCTTTAGGTGGGACTGGTGGCTGGGGGCAATGTTGCAGAAGAGGGGTCCTTCATTGTGTAGACTGTTTCTTGTGAGTTGGATTGTTGGATTGAAGGACTCAATTGAACATGCTGCATCTCCTGAGTAATGATATGTTACTTGCAGAATGACATGTGCTCTGACATGAAGACATGAGTTATGATTCACACATGTTGGAGTAACAATCACAGGAGGCTATAATGAGTTGTACTTGAAGGTAGAAGCAGACGGAACAAGCAGATTCCCAGATATGTAGGAGATGGTTTTGATGATGATGGAGAAGGCTTTAACTTTTCAAGTTCTTTCTTTTATACACTGCCTGAGCCAAAAAAAAAAAAGATTTATCCAAGCAAACAGGTGTAAGCTGGCCACAAGTTATTTAACCCCAACTAATGCAATGAGTAGCTTCTCATTTCTGAAAAGTCACATCCTGTGGTCGTTGTTAGTCTGTTTAAGCAGGGTCTAATCACTGGCATGCACTACGCTAAGAAAACAAAATGGGACAAAAACAGAGTTCACGGGGCTCAAATATGAAAAAGTGGTTTAGGGAGCATCAGTTATTATTTTCATACATGGCCGTCAAAGAGTCCAGACCTGAACGCCATGGAAAATCTTTAGGATGTACTGGATAAGGCCTTGTGCAGTGGTTGGACTCTCCCGTCATCAAAACAAGATCTTGGTGAAAAATTTATACAACATTGGATGTAAATAAATGTTGCAGAAGTTTACTGAAAATGACACTCATGCCATAATCAAAGCTATAGGTGTGGCTTTCTTTTTTGTGGCAGTGCATTTTCCATCCTATAGTTGATTTCTTGAAATTAGTCCAGGGGATTTTGAGTCACATCTGATCAGCCAGAGGATATTCTGGGCAGTCACTAAGCATGCAATGATGTAGAGCAGTATTGACGTTCCCCTGCTAAAAGAAATAGTGACAAATTAAACAACTGTTGGATGCAATATTGATGCTCAGTGAAATTCTCTATACCGATTACTCAAACCACAATAAAAGCAAATTATGTACGTTTTCTTTTAAATTGCCTCATTCTGAGTAACTCTTAGCCAAGAAAACAAGCTAAGCTTGAGGCATCTTCCTCCATCACAATTCTTCCCCAATAGCCTAAACTTTGAGCACTCTGCTTAGTTTTTTCTTCAGGTAAAACATTGACATCTGATTAGGAGCTATTTCATGCAAGCTTACTTAAACAAATAAAAAATCTAGCTAAAAAGTCTTGGTTGGCAGTTCTTACACATGTTTTCCTTCTCGGTCTTATTATAGCTATATGTTGTTAGTGCTGCACTGCTGCTCATTATGCATGCTGCCCATGACACTTTACATAAATACTGAACTGCAGCATGTTAGGAATATCAAGCAGGCCAACTAGGGTCTATAAAGCTCGATATATTCAAATGGTAGGCTGTAAACTTGTTAGCCTGTGGATATTACTGATGATTGCTAGTGCCTGCTGACTTTAGTAAGACTCTAGTTGCAACATAACTTCAAATGCCCCTTACTGAGGATCTGAAGTTATGATTCATCCAGAGGGTAACTGTCTAAACCAAACCCTATGTGGTTTTGGAAAGATTTTGCTAAAAATAAAATGTTGTCAGCCTGCTGATGATGATTGTCAGGGGTAAGTTCTTTATCCTTTGAAAACAGTGACAGTGGATCCATCTAGTGGTTTTAAAAACATTTCAGGCTGCGCCACAGTGGTGGATTTACTAACAGCCCATCAGATGTTCACTTTTCTTAACACCATTAATAAAAAAAGGTAAGTAAAGAAAAACCCTCCTTGGTTTAGTGAAAATTATACATAAAATAACAAATTTTCACAAATTCTTGGCTATGTTCTATCAGCAAAATAAATGTAAATGAGTTGTTTATGTGCTTTGAAGTGATTGCTTTCTTACATATAAGACTTTCCCTACATTTAATCTCATTGCCATTTTGAGGGTTTTTGGGCCAAGACCTCTATCCCTCATTAAGTAGGCTATTACATGGTTTTGGCACTACCGCCTAAATCAGTGTACCTCTAGCTGAAAGGCCGGCTAAATTTACACCCACACCTTGCATCACCACAGCCAGTCAGCCATTATTTGTAGGGCCTCCTGCTAGGAGCCATGAACGGCCTAACTGCAGGCCTGCTGCTACAGGTTGTAAGGGTCTTCCATTGATAAATCGAAGGAGAATCGAAGCCTTGGGAACCTTAGCACTAACCACCATCACGGCTATCATCAAAGAGCAGGTGGTGTTTGATCCGGCCTGTATCAAAAGGTGAAGGACAGAGATGTCCTGTGGCGCTATGAGATATCGGGAGATGTCATGCAGAAACAGCAAGAGAAGCTTCTATAATTGAGACCAAGGGGAGTCCATCTCAGGTCCTGGGGGGGATTTCCCAAAAGGCCTCATCTGTACTTCTTCAAAGGAAAAAGCTACATGTCACTCTGCTCACAGATCTTTATCCCCCACAGCCCTTGAGTCCAATAGAGAAACAAGCTGAATCACATCATTATCATAGGGGAGTTAAGACGACTGGAAGGGTGGAAGCTCTAACAAGTTGATGACAGCTCTCATTGGTTTTCCACAAGAGGGTTCTTAACCGACTTCTGAGTAGAGATTTCTCTTTTTTTGCAATTTCAAGCCTGTTTGTGCCCGACTGGCTTTGTTCTATTGATGTTCGATGGCCAAGGAAGTAGCTTTTGGCCCTAATCATTTGAAAGCACATCATCTCCCTCCCAAAGGCACTTTCTCATCAGCTTCAAAAGTGCATCAAGGAAAACAAAGTCCGGACCGAGCGAAATAAAGGAAGAAAGGGAGTAGCAGAAAGACAGAGAGGGAGAGAAATCTGGTTTGTCTCACCATTTATCATCATCCATCTGTCTTAAAGGCTTGGCTCAGATCCCTCCTAGTAAAATATGTTGATGAAGAAGAAAGGAACAGCAGCAGGGGAGATGGAAGGAAGGATTGATTAGCAGAGTGAAAGGAGGAGAGGAGGAGGGGCATTAGATGAAAGAGGGGGAAAGTAAATGAAGCAAGTAGAAAGGAGGACAGATGGATGAGGAAAGAGGGTGAATAAGAGGCAGAGAATGTTCTTCATCAGATCAATGCTGCATCTTGGAGGCCACAGCAGTAGCTCTCAGTGCAGAGATGTTGCCTATGCTCAATTAGACAAGCTGCTTCACCTCCCCCTGTCAGACGCTGGTTAGAGCCCCCGGCAGTCATGACAGGTCCTCCTCTTCCTCCAGACTCAGACAAGCTTCCTATTGTTCTGTGCTTTATTCTACGCAAGATATGTAATGTGTGTGTGTGTGTTTGTTTATCTCAAGTGCATTCAACTGTGAGCACAGCTGTGTCAAGTGTGTGAACTGTGTGTCTGTGAGTCCAGGGAAAGATACTCGCATAGTTTCATCACTTACTCATTACTTTACCATTCAATACAAAGTATTACTTTCCAAATTACATCTCAATAGCAACTTGCTCTCTAGTTACTCTTTAGTACACCAGGGTGAAACGATATTAGTCATCAAGTTCTGAAGACTTTCTCTAGTATTTAACTGCAAAGCCTTATAAAGATGCCAGACAAAATGTAACTATAAGTTGATGAGTTGATAAGTTGATAACTATAATCAGAACAACATGAGGTGAGTACTTGTTACCTTCTTTTCATTTAGATTTCCAGTTTCCAAGCTTTTTATTTATGTATTTACACTGTTTAGGTTTAGGCACCAAAAGTTCCTGTATAAGAAACACAAAAAAGTTTTAAAGGTCAGGGACCAAAATTATACTGTCAGCATTAGTAAAAGATTGTGATTTTATAGAACACATTTAGTTAATATCTTGGCCTTGCATGTGTAATGATGAAGTACCCAGTATCACTATACGTAGGAGACATATGGAATAAATGGTTGCCTGACAAGTTGAGAATACAAATGAACTGGCTGTCCCAAAGACTACATTTCTAATAATTCTAAAATCACCATGTCTCTATATACAGCACATTGCAAGGGGCCCCAGAGCATTAGAGGCCCAGATCTATCACATTATAGGCAAGATCCCAGGTGCAAGCTGTGCAAAAGGCCCCAGAGACGATCCAGCACCTACCAGCGGGGTGTGAGATTCTGGCTGGGAATGCATGGACCTAGGTAGCCTGCAGAGTCTGCAGGAACATTTGTGCAGGGTAGTGAACAACGATCAAGCTAAGATCTTTTGGGACTTCAGACCAATAAAGTGGCCAACCAATTAGACAAGGTGGTCATTGATGAGCAGCAGAGGAAAGATGTCGTGATTGATGTTGCCATCTCCAGGGATGAGAAACTTCAGAAATACCAAGTGCTCAAAGAAGAAGCCTGGAAAGTGAAGACAACAGTAGTGCCTCTGATCATTAGAGGGATATGACTCCCAAAACTTAAAAAGCGGGGAAACCTGGAGAAACACTTAACATCTGATTAGAGAGCAGGGTAACCAACTAACCAGTTAAGTAATTACAGTCAGTATAGTCAGCATTTATTAATGTGAAAATATTCATACAATGCTCATTACAATGAAATCCCACATGGACATTGTTATGCAGAATTAGAGGCATAATTGTCTTTGTTTAATCATTGTATACCCCAACTTTCATATAAATCTACAATTGATTCAAGTAGTTACATAATCCTGATAAAAGAATAACAGATGTGTTATGGATATTAATACAGGAAACTAACTGCATCCACAGGAGAAGACAGGGGCCCAACGCTTTGATACAGGTCAGTGAAGGTAATTATGACAGGTAGCATTATCACAACAATCCTAAATAACCACTTTGCTCAATGACAAAAAACCACTGGTCGAACAAACTGATCAAATCACAGCAGTGATATCTGTAGATTTAGTATGAAAGGTCATTGATGGCTTGGCACTTTGGCCTTTGGTTGACTGGTCAGCTCGCATGGCTTTCACCAGGAAGGGGGTGGGACCAATCCCTGCACGGGCCCTCTTTCGTCCTGCCACATATAGATATATAGTTATGCATATACACACTCACACTCATTGGATTGAATGTGTGTAGTGAATATTTGTAACCTTCCTTGTCCATGCAAGTTCACACATCCAATAAATTTGCCTCTGTGAGGCAAAATTAGTTGACAACAAAGCCAGTGGGAAAGTTGTTTACATATGCTCTCAATGTAACACCAAGTGTATAATTTTATATCAGTTCCAATTCAAGTTCAATATTTCATACCTTCTTTTTAGTTTACTTTAACAGAAATTAACATTAATCATTATTGCTCAAACTCTAAGCCAGTGATCAAGAAAATCTGTATTACAGTATAAATAGAAATGTGTTCATTACCTACTTAGTGAAATGGAATATTAAGACTTAGTTCAAGGTGTCATTTCAGTCTAAGATAGTCATTTCTGTTATATGTTTTCACTTAGTCCTGAGTTTGTTTCCATTTTTAGCACTAGTGGTAAGCATAGGGTGAGCAGAAGGGAGGGTATATGATTGATTGAGAGAATGACAGTCTGACTGGGTTTAAGGGAGTTTGTGCACACCAGTAGTCTCTAATAACGTGACAAGCAAATTTGCTTCCTTGCTTGACTCCTTGGCATGAAAAGAAGGACTTTTACTATGATGGGAGAAGCAGAGGAGGCAGTGGAAATGAACTCTTATCTCAACTAAAAGAGGAAAAGAGGAAGACTTAAATAGCATAATATATCAGTATAGTGCAGAGGGGGGAAGGGAGATGAATAGAGACGGAGAGGAAAAGCTGATTATGCACACATTAGTTATTTTAACCTTTCGTTAGGATGAACTAATTATACTGCAGAAACACCTTTGGTAATGGGGCAATGCAGAGGCAAGGATAATCAAAAAAGTCTTGATGATGCCTCATTATTGCAGTGACAATTAAAATGTAAGTCTATATGTAAGACAATAGTCTTTGTACAAAAAACTATGATAAAACCTCTCAGAACCAGGCTTAACCCAATGGCATCAGCCAACTCATTACATACTAGCTGGGTTTCACTTACAGTGTTTGATTCATACTGTACTTAGATGTGTGTTTAAAAAAGTTACAATGATAAAAAATAAAGTTAAAGGTGCAAAATCAAATGTCAATGACAGAAAAATGCAATATATAATTTAGATTATACGATGTGTTTAAACAATAAAAAGAGAGGAAACTAGGGAGAGACAAAGAGGGGGAAGAGATAAGCCAAGAGTCCAGAAAAGTCTGTTTATACAGTCTGGAGAGCTGACAGTACAGGCCTGGGTGCCAAGTTAGGTGTCCATACGGTGCATCACTGAGAAAATACTAGAAGTTATATACTGTAGTGGGTCTTAGAAAGGCAACAAAAGTATCCATTTACAGTACAATTATCGCTGCATGTGTGGTCTCTTCATCCACTCGCATCTGAAAACATGTTTATGTTTGTGAGCAGATGTCCTCTGGGAGGCGCTACCTGGCCCCCAAGAGGAAAACAAATAGATACAGTAATTCATTTATTCCTGCTAGCATTAAACTTTTAAACAACAGTATATAATTTTTAATTTTTTTTATTATATTTCTCTCCAATGTGTGAGCCATGTCAAGCATTTGTGTGGTCATGTTTTTCACATTTTGATGTGTTCTTCGTTTTGTTTATGTGTGCCATGCTGCGAACCAGGCTGTGAACGGAATTGCCCCTTGG
>JAVQJG010222604.1:0-16810 GCA_036024015.1 Craterocephalus amniculus
TTTTCGACATTCTCGTTTTTCAGCTCTTACCAGCGTGGCATTTTTCCATGGAGCTCTCTTTTTTGCAGTGATCACTTTCACCTTGACAGGAGCGATGACATCAATAATGCTTCTAATTATACTATTGAAATGATCCACAAGCTCATCAACTGAAGGCCAGGGGGTGAGGGAGAGAAAGCTTGTATAAACATTTCATTGGTATTACCACCCATGAACCGTTTTTTAACAACTTCAGTTTGGATTTTTTTGTTAACAGTAACAGGACTCTCTGCTTGTGTACCCCTCCTTCTTTCTGACTTGTTTTTCCCTCTGGTGTCGGAGGCGATTTCATCCTGGCTATCAGGTGTGGATCCAGAATCCTGCAGCAGTGGAGCAAACCTGTTCTGTAGCTCAATGTTTGGTTGTGGTGGAGGCTTGTTGGTAGATTGAACTCTCACAGATTTACCTTTGACAGCTGTCCACTGGGTCTTGCTGAGAGGTAGAGGGGTTGATGCGTTTGGCCTAGAAGGTAATGCAGGCCAGCCGGTTTCATTGTTTTATCTCTGGTGACTGTACTCTGCCTGTTAGTCGTCCTCCCTTTTCCCTGTGAGATGGTTTACTCTTCGGCTTGGCACCAAGAGCGTTCAAGGGAGAACTATCCATGGCAGCGTGTTGTTTCCTCCCAGTCACATTTGTGCTGATTAGCTGCGTGTTAGCAACATCTTGTCTTTATTTTCTTGTTAGTTGCAATGTAGTGTTTCCAGATAATGCATTTACCTCCGCGTTCACTTCTAGCCGTAGAATCTTTGTTTCCAGCAGAGTGATTTTCTGTAGAAGTTTGTGGTAGTCGTCTGTAGAGAAGAGAGGCATCTTGTAGCTGTTAGCTTTTGGTCCTTATTAGCAGTCGATAAGACTTCTGTTACTTGTAGGCCATTCTGACGTGACACTGACAAGATTTTAAAAGTAAAAAAAATTACCTTTATCTGTGATTCTATGATTTCATGGAGTAGCAGGAACATTTTGTATGTCCAGTGAAGTGATCAAATATGGCTCCACGTCCAGTGAAGGGTTAGTTAAAGTCTGTAATTAACTTTAATTTATAGAAATAAAAAAGAAGGTGGACTGAATTAATTTGTGGCCAGCAGGCCTGGGCTCATCTGGGATATTAATTCATTATAATTAATGAATGCATTATTAATCCCTATTGGGACATATCCAATCCCAGTTGTTCAGAGTGCAGTGGGTTGCAACGATCAGCCGCTGAAAATCAGCAACTTTAAGGAGAAAGACTGACTTTATACCACTGGGATTCAGTGTGGACTGTCCTGTTACCTGTAGGCAGGTGTCTGTAGTATCACAATGACATAATACTGAAATGAACATTATTTAACCCTTTAAAAGCCCAACCCCAGAAAAACTGGGGCAAAAAGTCAGATTTTTTTAAAACTAAAGTCTTTATTTGGTCTTTTGGAAAAGATTAACTTTTTGTTTTATATATAGCATTTACTGCAAAGGACTGGTGACCAGGATTTACCCTGCCCCACGCCTAATAAATGCTGGGATAGGCTCCAGCCCACCCACGACCCAATTGGATTTAGCGGTACAAAAAATGAATGAATGAATGAATCTAGCATTTATTATCGGTGACATCAAAAATATCGTGGGGTAGTCTTCCACTTCCTGGTATCCACTAGGGGGGCATAAGACAAGTGTCAGATTGTAAACTGTGCAGGGTTTTTACCATAATGTGCAAAATGTCTTTGAATGTATCCGACATATGTTTGGCTTTACAGAGTTAATGAAATCTTTAAATCTGGTATGTTTGCTGACAGCTGGATGATGTATGTGTCATAAAAACTTTTATACTGATAGAAATTCAGTTCAACGCATTTAGCACCTGTAGTTAATTATTACCTATCAGCAAGGAGTGTTCGACTGATGTTCCGGGATGTCATCTCTGTCCTATCCCAGGTGTGGCCCGCATGAGTTGTGCCGTCCACCAGAATCCTGTCCCGTGAATGTTGCCAAACCCATACTCTAACGGCCGTATTAAAGAGTTCCAGTGCCACTACAGTCTAACAGAGTATTTATTACAGAAGACTAACAGGCCGGGGGACGGCTGAGGAGAGGTCCTCTCCTTCCTTCCCCACTAATTTTATATTGACTCCTCCTTTCTAGACCTCATGACCATTGGCTTATTGGTTATTTTCCACAACACACCAAATTCTTTTCAAGGTACTTTTATAACCAAAGTTCAATCTAGTCCAGTTATAATCCATTTAAAACCAATCCATCACATGATCCACATCAGTCCGTTCTATAACAACTATGTTTAGACTGAAACAGTGTCCATGACTAAATTTTGTTGGAGTTGTCATTGACCAGGAATGATACAGAGACAACGGGGAAGATCTTAACTGTAAAGATCTCTGTTTCATTTATTGTTCCATTTTTTAACCTTACCTGTCTTACTGTGTGGCGCTATGGGGATCCACCTTTGAAGCAATAAAGAATCCAATAATTGCAGTGCAGAAACAAATCATTCACAAAGCTGATTGCTTTGCATGTACAACCACTGTTTCTCATTGCTCATGTCATGAAGTCTAATGATATATCTTATTATAAAACTGAGCAGATGATGTTCCAAATCAAACACGGGTCTCTCCCAGAATCAGTTCAAAGGTTCTTTTCAATTACAATGTTTACTGTGGAAAAAGCCGTTAAATGTATAGACAGGATGTATTTCTGTTATTGGGGTAAAATTATGGAATGACATAGGTACACATTTAAAGATGTGTAACTCACTTTTTCAGCACTTGTTTCTAAAAGTATTTTTTTACAAGGGGAAATGATTTTCTCTCTCTCTTTATTGTAAGTTCAATGTATCAAAATAAGTTTTATGACTAAGGTTTAAACACTGACTGGTGCAGTGTACGGTTTTAATGCTTGACGCAGAGTTTAGAACACCATGACACATTGTCCACATTTTTTAATCCACTTATACCATGCGGCCATCCCACATCCCACACAGTAAGTGTCTCATAACAAATTCAAATCAACTTTCTTTTTTTCAACAAAACTTGCTAAATACGCTGAAGTATAGGAACTAATTTATGTCGGCGATTCTCTCATTGACCTGTTGAAAACCCGCTGAGCTGAACCAGTTGATTACCGCATTGCTATATACACTTAAGTGAGTGATATAACTAGGATTTAATCTGCCGAACTACATGTGCATGCATCTAAGAAAGTAATGCATGGCAGCTGGGCTAAGAATTCTCTCTATCAGTTAAATGTAGGTGAAGCATATTTAAGCGTTCTTCTGCTTCAACCTAATCCGTCTCAGTAATTGTAGATATGAACAATCAGCCTTATTCTTTGTATTTTGTTCTATATTAGGAATGATCAGTGAATAAACTTGAAACCTGAATATATAAACTATTTTATAGAATAATGAAAGAAACCCACCAGAACAAGGAAGGAGCTCTAACCTGCTGAACTGGGTGGGGGTGGAGAGGACAGGAAAAAAGGGGTGAACCACCACCAGAACTCTAAGTCAGGGACCTGCCAATAAACTAAATGAATATTATATGTGCTTATGTCTTTTATTAAACATTAAAAAGCCAAAATAAAACAATATTTTTAATATATTTTTATAGTATTTTTTGGACCCCATGCTGTTGGAAGGAATGTTATTTTATACTTTTTCATTTATTTAGGCAAGACTAGCCTCTGGTGTCTAAATAATCTGTTTTAAATCAATTTAAATCTCTTATAAATGAATATGAGCATTTCAGTTAAGCTTAACTTCACCAAATTTACTCTAGCTTGTCATCAACCGAAAAACTGGTCTAATGGACTAAATGCCTGCAGGTTACACACACACTCGCACACACACTCGCACACACACACAACGCTTTTGTGTGTTGGGTACATCTAAATCCTTCTTTTACATATCTGGTCATGAAGCACAGTGTTCTGGGTCACAGAAACAGCCTTTTGTGGTGATGTCCTTGTGGCATATAAATCACATGACCTGAGCCCAGCAGCTGATTTCTAAGGTGAATGATTAAGCCAACCATGCGTGACTGTGTCTGCGTCTCTGACTCTTCCCAGGTTGTGTTTGTGGTCCACCGTTTCAAAACGAAGCATGGGATTTTTCCTGTGAGCCCCTCAGATGCCGGTACAGCCAACACCGATGAGGCTTCAGCCCAAACCAACCCCACCATGGAAGCCAATAATAAATGTGTCAAGTCAGAGGTGAAGCCTCCCTTTTCAATCCCTCTGATAACATTACAACATATAGTAAAGTAAACAATGATTTCAATGGTTTTTATTTTCTGACATGACTCAGGTGAAACACATGTACAGTATACACCAAAGTCTAATCACCTTCTGCTCATCCCAGTAAATGTTTTAATCACCATTAACACTTACGTCTTGAAAAAACACAGCAAGTTGAGCTTCTGAACAACTTTTAACTGAACTTTTTTGTATTTAATGATGATTTTTCTTCCTGATTTAGAGCTCAGGATCCTTCACAGAGATCACATGACTATGAGCCAAACAGCACCCCCCACCTGCAGGATTGAGGAGGATATCGATGTCACAAATTCTGTAAAATGCATGTATGGGGTGAGATAACTGTCAAATATACAGCTGCTGAAATGTGTAAACTCTCCTCTGAGTACATTCATGTGATCAATGTTCAGTGTGAAATTTCAAATGTTAAACTTTAAGACAAATCTGAAGGTAAATTTCTGGTTTCTTCACTGTGAATCTGAGCTGGCCGCCCAGTGTACTGTCAGGGACGCATCACAGCCAGCATCAGATATTATCCATGGAGAAGATAAATCTGACTCATCATCTGACTTCAATCTGTTCATGACAAATACAATTATTTAGCTGAAACGGATGGAACATTTCCAAAAGAAAGAAGGGAGAGACTTTTAAATCTTCTGGGCTGATGTTTGATGATGAGAAACAGCGAAACTTGCCTCGCATGCAGACATGAACTCAGTTTTTGTCCCGTAGATGGATGTCTCAATCTTTGTCCTGTATACATGTGTCTTACTCAGGATGGATCCTAGTTTTGGATCGGGGACGGACTTATGAACCCTGCAGGGCAAAAGTCTGGTCTGGGTTACTCTTAGAACATGAAATGGACTTCATGTCCTGACACCAGGTTTTGGTTCTGGAATAATTTCTCTATCATGATGTTGAACTCATGATTCATGTTCAGAATGAAGAAACCAGACATTTACCTTTAACTTTAAAATCCTGTTCTCACAGACCTAATATTTTATTTGTGATTGTAGTTCAATCAGAATTCACATGTTTTATTCATAGATGCACAATTTTATACATGCAGATGTGTGTGCTTGTACACACACATCCTAACTGACAGCTATCTGACCAAATACATAGACATGGACACACATCCAGGGTTCTAATATTGGCCCCTTCAGTCAATATCATCAGTATTATTGTTATTGTGTATACTGTCAGTACTGAGTTGATGCACGGAAATAAGTCTGGTGGTATTCTACTGGTGACAATACCTCAATAGTCAGATGAAACTATGGAAGCCATCATTTTAATCAGTGTGTGATGTGTTTGTAAATGTGTTTATGGATGTGATGATACCTGTAACTTTAATCTAGGCCAGTTCTTCTAACTTCTATGGATGTGTAATGTGAAAAGTTGAATGACATCAGGTTACTGTATAACCATGGTTAATAGGTTATTATGGAAAACGTTGACTAACAATAGAAGTTCTTGCTGCTAGTTAGAAAGATTTTTTGGTGCTTAAACTCTGGAACAATGCTGAAATCTACAAAATTGGCAGCAGGAGGAGTCAAATCAGGAGCAGACAAGTGAGATCAACAAGTGAGCGGAAAGTTCTAGAAGAAATATGTTGGTCCTCTGTGGCTGGAATAAAGACTTGGTCACTTTTGATCTGGCTGTTATTTCTGCAAAAATAAATCCTGTTTTAGTTAACTAGGCTTTTGTGCTAATCTGCTATCTGATGAATCTGGAAGCCTACCATCTAAAGTGGTCAAGTAGACTTAGAATAATCATGAATTAGATTTATTTAGTGCTTTTCTGCAGCCTTTCTCAAAGCTGCTTTACATTGTGTGTAGCCTGAGTTCCCCTGGGGCAGACTGACAGAAACATGGCTGCAAATGTGTGACCTCACTAAACAAACACATGGTGGCGACACTGGAGGCTGAAGGGAGACTGGAAGGATGAGTGACTTGCCCGAGGTAATGACAACAGTCGACTGGGGGAGCAGGATTCAAACCACCAACCTAATTGTCATTGGATGACTTGCTCTACGAGCTGAGAAACTGCCCCATATGAATTAAGTGTCTGAGAACACGTGAACCTGGTTAACTATAGAAAGTATAGACACTATGAACCTGAACTGATATGTTAATTTTACTTCATTTTATCCCTGTAATATGACAGTTGAGGCTGTCCTAGAGACATCATGTTGCCATGGTGACCAGGGTTAACAGGCTTCAGCTTCTACAGACTGATTGATTAAAATACAGTTGATGATGAGCAGTGGGCCAGAGTACCTTTCCTGTGGACAGGTGTAAAAGTCTGACGGAGAGTTCCAGAAAAAATGTGATTACACTGATCGCCTCAAAGGATTGTTTAACTAAACATAAGCTGATGAGGGACGGAAACTAGATTAGTTGATTGTATTTTTTTCCTGTGTTTTAAAAATATTTCTACTGAACCACAATTCCAGAACAACAAATTTTTATTCATTACTTTTGTCAATTTCAGCTCATCTCAGTAACAGCTGGTCATTCTGCAGACATCTGTACCTTCTTGTGTGATAGTAAGGTTTAAAAAGGACCAAGCAGTGCCAGAGTGAATGTTCCCAGAGTTAAAAAACATTGTGAGTTGAACTCTGAGCTGCTGCTGGCACATTTCTGGTCCTACATAGGCCTACTACATGTTAGCATAGCTACATAGCATTACGTGATTTCATACAAGAATCCTATTCTAGAGTGTGACTACTTAATATTTTTTACAAATAAAATTAGAGTTTATTACATTATCTAATGAATTATAAATAGTTTGTCAAACATGTAATAATTGTTATGGATCTTTTTTCCAGACATCTTGTTCCCTAGATTCACTGTTTCAGGGGCTGTTTCTACATTGTGAATAAGGGAATTATTAGAACTGCAATAAAGGAGAAATCAAGCATTGTGAGTCTTCTGATTTTTTATTTCATAATTCATTTCACATGAGAGTGAACAAACATGGGTGAGTCACATCGTTTGTCCTGAGCTGTAAAACCGGTGGTTTAAGAAGTGACTGATCTTCTGAATAACCGTGTTGTCCGGTGGAGGGTCCTCACAAAAATAACAGGAAAACAAAATGTTGTTGGTCTCGTCTTACTGCCTGAAACCATGGTAACCAAGGCTCTTACTCAATGAATAATTAAAACTTTATGGTCATCACTGAGAGAGTTGCTCCTTTATCAGGTGTAGCCTTAATAAGTGCACGGCGAGGTGTTGAGTTTCTGTTTTATCTGTATTCATCAGCTCTAAAGAGTGAAATTGTACTTCCACATTCCTCACCTGAGTCAATCTGCCAAAGATCAGTGAGTACTGTAAACATCCATCTCTCTGTAATGAAGAGGGCAGATGGGTCATCTCAGCTAAGCCTGGCGTCATACTACATGCAATATAAAACCTAAAACATGAGAAGTTTCCACATTTATAGATAAACTGAGCGGTGTCTGTTTCAGTGCCCCATGTCCCTTTGATGCATGTCTCCCCTATAGGAGAGAGATTCTGGCCTGTAAACCTCCCAAAGCCTTGATTCACAGTCCCAGATCCACCACATCCTTTACCTAATCCCGGTCATTAATGTCAATGATCACAAGAGGGCAGTGTTGAACAAGTTGTAGGATAGACTGTAGGACAGGTAATCATCAGGGCAAGTTTAGTAGTATAGCACATTTCATGTAGGAGACAATTCAAGGTGCTTTACATAAAACATTCAAAGCATCACAGCGGGGTGCAGAAAGAATTAAAAAATATTAAAAACTGATTTGTAAAATATATTAAATAAAACAAGACAAAAACCCTTAAAGATCTGATTATTATCAGTTGTTTTCATAAAAGGCGGCAAATAAAAAAAGTTGATGTAAAACCTGCTGCTTTCTGAGAGTTTCTTCCACATGTGAGGAGCATAAAAACTGAACTCTGCCTCTCCAGGCTCTGACTCTGGGACCAGGAAGCAGACCTGACCCTGATGACCTGAATGATTTGGTTGGGTTTTAACAAACCCAAGTTCCTGAATGTATTTTTTCCCTAAACCATTAAGGTCTTTGTAAACTAACAGCAGGATTTTGAAGTTAATTCTTCGACAAACAGGAAGCCAGTGTAAAGATCTAAAGACTGGTGTTATATGATCCACTTTGTCGAGGCCTGTCCTACAAAGTGCGATTCACATACCCCGGATGTCTCTCCGTTATCTGGGTTGACTTACCCAGACTTTCAGGATCTGAATAATCTGTCCTACAAAGCTGGTAATCAACTCAGGAACTCAACCCGGGTTTTCCGTCTGGATCAGTGTGCGTTCACACAAAAGTGGTGGCGTCTGCAGCGTCTGAAACAATCAACAAGGGGATTCCCTGCAAGCTGCAGCAGCTATACAATTATTCTTCAGAAATATTAAGAATTTAAACACAATTTTAGGAACAAAAACAGCAATGTTGTAACTCCTTGCAACTTCAGCTAGCAGGGAATTTCAGACTTAATTGATGTACAATTTATCAGATTAGGTTTCATTATTATAGCCCGACTTAGCTACTCCCATTGTTTACATTGCAGAAGCCCCTATAATATCACATTTATTTTCACTTCTGACCAGTTTTTGATGCATTAAATCAGCCGTACATGTTGGATTGTATGGAGATACTGCTGTAGTGTAATTCACATTTTTCATGAACTACGATGATGGTGTGAGCTGTAAAGAGATCCAAACCAGGCAAACAGCTGTGTGGGCTTCTCAACTGCACTTTATTGTTTAAAAACAGCCTTTTCCTTTCTGTGGATGTAGTAAAACAGCTATTGCTGCTTAGAAACACCTTTTGCAGTATTGTTATAGTTGCTTTGCTGGTTTAAAACAACAATTACACCGAAGAAATGGCTTTAATGTGGAAGCTGCCTTATTTTTCCGAGTTGTGAACAGGATCACTTTTACTCGGACGTGACGTCATTCCCTAGTTCCCAGTTCTGAGGTAAAAATGGTTGCCTATAAGGAAGAGCCAAAAACTGTAGTTCCTCCCTGTGTCCACTAGGTGCTGCCTGCAAAACAGTGCAAAGCCCCATATGGGAGTCCCACGTTAAAAAAGCCAACCTCACAGCAGAAATAAACATACCATGTTATAATCAAAATGATCCACAAGCTCATTAACACATCAACTTACACATATAGCTCAAGATAACCAGGCTGCCGTGATGGCTGTTGAAGGAAGTGACTAACTAAAGACAAAAAACCTTCCCACTCTTCTTGTGCGAATGAAGCGTTTTATTGTTGCAAATAAGATGCTCCATTTGCACAAATAACAGGCTCCATTCTTGTGATCAATTCACCCAAATAAAGGACGTACACATCCAATATGAGCGTTGAAATGTAAGCACGTAAGCGAACTGACGGTGGGAACACAGGGTCTGAGATGACAAGGTCCAAACAATGGACCTCATTCACAAACAGTTCTTATGAACAGATTCGTTCTTAAGTCCTACTTACGAATGTTTTACGAAAAACGTGGCATTCACCAAAATCTCCGCATCTTGGACTTGTTCTCACCTAAGAACAAATCCTACGAATGCTCAGAAGGACTCTTACTAACGTTCAAGTTCCGATAAAATTGAACAAAATCAATGTTTGTGATGTTTCCTGCTGTTCAGTCAATTAAAATACAACATTAAGTCATTTTAAAGTTTTACATTTTGTTATTATAGCACATCCGCATGTTATACTTCCAATTGGGAAACGGTTTTTCATCAATTTCATTCATTCAATAATAATTGGCAGTGGAGACAGATTGCTGGTTTAACAGACAGCTGAGCACAGGCTGCATCTATTCCTCCAACTGCAACATACTCCATAAATGTATCAGCTATCTTTAAATCCCAGATCCACCAGCAGAATTAAGTGTCTAATAATTCAATTGATTACAACAATACATTTTTTTAAGTTTCAAATTTTATAATGAAAGGTTTTCATTTGGCCGCCTGGTTAATAAGACCTATCAGACCTACATCAAGATCAGGGGCAGCACTCCCTCTGAACGTGAACGACATCTTAGAATGATGCCACAGCAGAAGGGAAATCTGCTTTACCAACTGTAGAAGGTAGTGGGCCATGATCATTTATTTAACAGTGCACCACTTTCCTCTTTAACTGCAACCCCACAAAGATGTGCATCCTGATGCGCACACACGACCAGACATTGGGCTCCAAGTTCAGGCGGAACCAGTTTGAGCATAAAGCTGTTTTTATGTTATCTGAAGCTTATTTAAAACTAATTTAACACCTGAAAATGAGGTCAATCAGGCTTCTGTGCACATCTTTATTATCATTATTATCTTTTGTTTTAATTCACCTTTTTGTCATTATGCTGTAAATTTTCCTTCTCAGTCTCACTGTGTGTGTTTGCACACGGCTGTCATGACCTTTAATAAGCATTTTATGGGTGTTTACCTGCAAAGTAGAGCTAGCTGGTCCATCCTCTCAACTTAAGAAAGTTTGGTATTCACCAATCCAAGCGAAAAGATACAAAAGATACGAACAATTTTGCGGCCTACAAGGGTTTTCGTAAAAAACTTCCATAGCACAACTTAAGAACAAATTTTAAAAGATTTGTAAAAAGAGATTGGTGAATGAAGCCCAATGTTCTCTGTAGTGAGTTTTTTTTATTCATGCGCTGAAATTATGAAGAACAGAACACATTCATTCTACAGTCATTCTGTCCTGTGCCCTATCAGTATGAACATTAAAATCTCTGTTATAGATCAGTTGGAGCCATGCTGGAGGGGGGGTTCATAAAAGGGCAGTTTACATCCACCAGGGGTACAGATGGCTGCGTCTACAAGAAACAAGGGGTTTATTGGAGAACAGGTGAGGTGCTACACCTGAGAACATCACTTTCCTCCACCAGGTTGTGATGTTTGTTGTTCTCTGATGAACATGGGTACCAGCGTTGTTCTGTCACACATTTAAGACTTCTTCCTGGGTTCACTGGTTTCAGATGGGAAATCGCATCACATCCCGTCTTCTGGTTTATTTTTTTGTTCATTGTTGAGTTGAAAATTTAAAGGTTTGTGGAAATACATTAAAAGTACCGAAAGCATTAAAACATACACCATGAATTCATCATAACATTGCTTTTGTTGCAAATTCTAAGATTAATTTTAGTCCTGAGACAACACAGATTGTGATGCTGTAAACATTTGTAAAAAATAAAGAAAAATACATTTATTTATAATATTGAAAAAAAATATATAAGTTTTTTTTTAATTAAAAATGAACAAAAATCTAACAAACAAGCAAAAAAAAAAAAAAAAAAATCTGGTCATCAAGAGGGAATTTTTATAAAATGGCTCCCCTTGGCAAAACAAATTTACTTGGTAAAATGCAACACCCAGACCATCATTCTGAAGCTTCACTGCTGAACAAGACAATACATTAATAAAATAAAACACTGGTGTGACACTACTGTACATAGGGGACATTTTTAGCTAAAGACAGTGGTGCATGTAAATGAACGTGACACAACGAAAGGAAGCTTCATGTTTTCTACTGAATACAAGGATTACTTTTCCAAGACACACAGATATAAATATTGTTAGAGCAGCAGACGTTCAGCGAACAGTTCGAGGACATTTTTGTAGCAAAAATAATCCTCTGAAAGGTTGGATAAGATCGTCCCACATGACAGATGTGCTGGTGTGTGTGTGTTACAGACAGAGGATAGTGTTTGTGTCCATAAGTATGTCAGAGTATTAGATTGAACATGTGTGCACAGCAAATGTCGCCAAAGCTGCTGTTCTGTGATTGGCTGCTTCCCACACACGCTCAGTATGAACCCCCACTGAGATGTGCACACGAGAAGGGGGGAGGGAGAGAGAGAGGGTGCATGGGGGATATAAAAGGAAAAAGACAGGAATAATATAAAGTAGAAGAGAAAGCCGTTGGTATAGACAGAGAAACATAGAACTTCTCCTTTTGTTAAGAGGCAGAAACCATCACTTCCATCAGCTGAACCAGCAGGTAAGACACAGTCTTCACAGGCTTTTTTCTCTTATTTCACTGGAAAACTTTACCTCATTTATTTTCTTCTGTTCAGACAAGGTCAATTCTTAAGAATTTGGTTGGAAATTTCAGTAAAAGAGTTCTGATTCCTGGGTGCCAGGAGTTCAGAGTCCAAACCTGTCTGGTGGGAGACTATTGGCAAGGCAGGTTTATTTCTACAGCACATTTCATGTACAGCTGCAGTGGACTGCCAACCCTTCCAGGGTGTACCCTACCTCTTGCCTGCCAATTGCTGATATTGTCTCCAGCCCCCTGCAACCCTGAATAGGATTAAGCGGTACAGAAAATGTAAGGCAAGGCTGGTTTATTACATGTACATCATATTTCATGTCCAGGGCAATTCAAGGTGATTTACATAAACCATTAAAAGCATTACAGTGGGGTGCATAGGCATAAAGAAGAATTAAAAACTGAAATGAAAATGAAATAACACAATGAAAAACAACAAAAGAAAATAAACCTTCAGAGAAAATAGGATCTAGTACTTGTTTCCCAAAAAGGCAACATGTGAAAAGTTTTATCCCCGATGTGAAACTGTTGAGATCCAGAAGACCTGCAGCTTTCTGGGAGTTTGTTCCACAGAGGAGCATAAAAACTGAACACTGCCTCTCCATGTTTAGTTCTAACTCTGGGAACTGAAAGTGGTCCTGACTCTAATGACCTGATGGATGTGGTTGGTTCACAACGAACCAGAAGTTCCTGAATGTATTTTGGTCCTAAACCATTCAGTGCTTTGTAAACTAGAAGCAGGATTTTAAAGTCCATTCTTTGAAAAAACAGGAGCCAGTTTAAACATCTGAGGACTGGGGTTATATGATCCAGATCTTGGTCTTAGTGATGACTCGAGCAGCAGCATTTTGGACTAACTGCAGCTGTCTGATGGACTTTAGGGAGACCTGGAAGGACCTCGTTCCAGTAGTTTGGTCTACTGAAGATAAATGATAGACACGTTTTTCTAAATCCTGTGGAGACATCAGACCTTTAGACTTTGAAATGTTCTTTAAGTGATAATGGGCTGACTGCACAACTGTCTTAATGTGACTACTGAAGTCCAGGCCCAGGACCCAGATTCTGGATCTGTTGGTGCTTTCTAACTTAGCTGTCTGAAGCTGAGTGATGGCTTTTAATCTTTCTTCTTTGGATCCAAAAACTATTGTGGCCGGGTAAAAAGTATAATCCACAGGACTCAACTGTATATTGTGGGCTCTTTAATCTCAACTGCTCAATAAAAGAACAAAATAAAATCTGAGCAGTATTAAAGCAATTTTAAGTTACAAGCCAGTCTATTTCACAGTCTCTTTTCTACTTTCATTGTATAAGTGCTAAGTATGAAAATCACAGCAACTTAAGTGTTAAGCATCAAACAGCACTGCAGACATGTGAACAGGGTAAGCACTAACTACAGTCCTGAGTTAATACATGAAAGACTAAAAACATACTTGAACACTGGGGTACATGAACATCTGAAGTAGTTTATTGTTAGATAAGAAGATAAAAGAAACACAACCGTGCATCAGTCTCAGTTCAAATGCGACATAGATATATGTAAAACAATGACAAAAAAATTAAGCAGTACATAACAAATACAAACGGTTCATAATGTCCATATAACTGCACAGTTTACAGAACCCAATGGGAGGCTGCCTCCAGTTACCGCCAGCAGTTCTGAAAATAGGCGACAAGAAAAATTTCACATTTGTAACAGGGATGAAATGATGCTACGAGCCAAACTTAAAGCAGACTCAGAGCATACTGTCCTGACTGGAAGGTGTACATACATACTGGTCCAAGTAGCTTCTTCATTTAACTGAAGAAAGTTCGTGAACATCCCATCTTTAATGTGATCAATGCATCTGATCAGAGACCGGCTTAGACTATAGTGTTCCGATGTGATGGTGATGTAGATCTGTGTGTCATCAGCATAGCTATGGTAACATATTTTGTTGTTTTTTATCATTTTAGCAAGTGGGAGCATGTAGATGTAGAACAGCCGTGGACCCAGGATGGAGTCTTGGGGAACTCCACCCAGATTTATAGTTTCCTATGGACACAAGGTAGTTCTGTGTTTTAGAAAGTACTCAAACCTGTTAAACCAGAAAGTCCTGCCCAGTTTTACAGCTGGTCTAGTAAGATGTTCTGGTAGACCAGTGAGATCAACAAGGATAAACACTAAGAAGTCCTTGTCGGTGTCTTTAAATAAAATAAATCCAAATTATCAAGAGGATCTGTGAAATAGTTGCCCATGTGTGACATGAATATAATCTATGTGACTACGAACTATAATCAGGACCATAACCAGTTTCAGAAATACTGAGATCTATCTATCTAAAAATCTTCAGTTAACCATCAGAGTTAACCAACTGAGACTGGATGATGTTATTTTCCATCCTATTGTCGAATATTTTGTCCTTTTTTAGGGTTTAATGAGCTCCCAGTGTCTTTTTTATTCCCAGTAGTAAATATTTCAACATTAACGGGTCCATGTAATGAGCTACTTATGATATGAGGGACAGATATGTTCATACAAACAAATAATTTAATTTCAAACCCAAATCAAACAGCTTTTTATTGTAGAATGTACTTATTTCATTAAGTGTAGCATATCAGTGCCATATTTATGGCACAACTGAACTGAAATGGGAATCCTGGTGTTCAGATTGCAGGAAACCCCTCTTTGATTATCAACACAAAAACTTAAATCTGGCAGACAGATGGGCATTTTCTAAAATTCCATAATAGTGTTACACATGCTTTTTAACTGGGCTGGAGGCTGCAATACGGTTTGTATTGATTTGTTAAAGTAGCCAAAAATTAGTCAGTCCAGGTTTTGTAAAGATAAGCCTAACTTCAATATGAAATACCTACGCTGTTTCAAATTATTTTGTTGCCAAAAATGGATTTATTACTTTTATTACAATAAATGTAGGAGTCCCACTGGAAAATCTAATGGTGCGTTCAGACTAAAAGCAGCGAGACCGTCGGGAGCGTCAGGTTTACATGTTAAGTCTATGTAAATGCGCGTCAAGGCGCAGCGAGCAGTTGAGCAGCACGTTTTGAGCGTCGGGAGCAGCGCGTTTTGGGCGTTTGAGCGTCGGCTGCTCTCGCCGCTCGTCAAGAGCAGCAAGAGCAGCCGCTGCTCGAGTTGGAAAATCTGAACTTTCGCTGCTTGACGCAGAGCGTCAACCAATCAGCGCAGCTTAGCTTTAGCAGATATGCTATGAAGTAACGTCAGGAAGCTGTTCTCATTACTTAACAAAAGACACGAACGGAGGACAGACTAATCATGCCCGTCTGTGCCCAGCCTGCCATTTATGACCACGACAGGAACAAAAAGGACCGTGTGGAGCAAATAAATCAAGCCGAGCATTACATCCGCCATTGTAGAGAGAGAGAAAAAAAAGGAAAACATCCGGGTCCTGCTGAGGAGCATCGAGAGCGTTTGGGGCGTCAAGACCGTTTTGATCTAAAATGTCAAGCGTCTGATTTACGAGCATCCAGCGTCCAACTTTGAGCAGCGAGAGCGTCTTGCTGCTTTTGGTCTGAACGCGCCATTAAAAAAAACAATGCCCACAATCATTGGCAAAATATGAAGGTTACAATGGCTTGGTGGAGGTCACATTGTGTTTCATTTTGATGTTGGTATGTTTTATAATATAGGGTTTGCCAATATCATATAGCTGAATAGTTAACTAAAAATAAACATACTTAAA
This sequence comes from Craterocephalus amniculus, assembly GCA_036024015.1. Lineage (NCBI taxonomy): Eukaryota > Metazoa > Chordata > Actinopteri > Atheriniformes > Atherinidae > Craterocephalus > Craterocephalus amniculus. Next base: position 16,044 of record JAVQJG010222604.1, read on the forward strand.
CCAAACAGAAAAAATACACCATTGAACAAAAGCTCCACAGAGATACTGTTCCCCTAAAAATACAAATCCAACAAAAACAGGAAACAGTCTGTCGACACTATGGTAATGCTGAGGCAACACCTGTCGCATCCAAAAGCCCACAAAGACTTTATACTAAGAAAGTCTGTTACAATAAAACCCTGCAATCTGTTGTGATTAACCACATCAGGACATTTCATTTCATTTCAGTAAGAGACTCTTAATTCAGGTCCTTAAAGTTCACAGTCTGGAACTAAAACATGGACATTGGGCATGTTTTGGGTGCATTAGCCATCCATGAACATGACTTCATGGATGTTTGCAAGCCAAAATTCCAGTTTGGCTTGCAAAAAATTTCACATCTTAGAAAATGTGAAATATAAAATATATATAAAATATGCCAGATATTTCCAGAGGTCAAAGCAACGTTCGAAAGAAGAGCTCTTTTTTTTTAACTAGAGGTGGCCTTCAAGGTCCTTCTTTACCTTCCAATGATTTGCTTCTTGTAATAATAACTACTTCTACTGAAACAGAACCACTGACGATGCAGCCTACAGAGTCAAACATATTCCCTTCAAACCAGTTAGAGAGAAATTCTCTGGATATTATATCTCTTTTCTGTAGCTATCCGAAATGTCACCGCTGATCTGCTATCACCAGACGACTGCAGCCCGATAGACTCACTGTGTCAGTGTCTGGAGCAAATTAACACCTGGATGAGAGAGAATTTCCTACAACTGAATGAAGAT